>JAANSN010001281.1:0-35806 GCA_036850665.1 Dicranocentrus wangi | reverse complement strand
ATAATAAGATTTCTATTTCATAATATTATTTCGTGTAACACGCTTTAAATAAAAACGCTATGTATATATATATATATATCTGTCACGTCACGTCAGGACTCCGAAGGGTCTACCGTCTAGTAATGCGACCGGTGACAAGGGATTCGTATCGTCTATAATAATATAGCATCATGATATGATGATATTGTATAATAAACCACGTGGAATGCGACTCTAAAACAGAGCTAGTCACTTCTTGTCGACTGTAGTTGTTTTTGTTTTTTTAACTGTAGCAGGAGGTCTTGTCAACGGAAGCGTTACTAGGTGCCCCGTGTTGTCCTTAGAATACTGCATAATTATTAATTATTAGTTATTTCCTTTAGAGATCACAAAGGCTTTTGCAGGAAGAAATATATCTGCAGAGACGTAGATTATTTCTTATATGCACGTAGTTTTTTTTCAACAGACAATAATAATGTTACACGTATTTAACACAAATCATCGACATAATAGTGGTGGGTTTGTCTGGAACTTGGAGCTTTACAAATTCTACATCTGAGGAATATATACTGTACACACATCAACTACCTATTATATAACCTAGCTACACTACGTTCTATCGACGACGACGACGACGACGACGAGGACCTAGTATGTAATTGTATCTATCTATCGATCACCTAAGGGATAAATATCTCAGTAAATATCTACCTCTGCCTTAGCTTGTTGATTTCTTGGAAGTCATAATTTTTAATAACAAATAAACTCCATGACGAAGTGTAAGGCTTACACTTTCTTAGCCTAGTCGTTCACATGAACGTCGTTCATTTTTTAATATACAAATACTCGTCAGTGAGTCCTACTACGATGAAGTCTCTACATATACGTATATTATTTCGTAACTTACTAATTCACATATAAACTTTGTAAAACTAAATCTACTTAAGTCTTTGGCCAGCTGAGGTTAGTTTACTATGCCATCACTCTTGGTGTCACAATTGTTCCACATATTTAGTTAGTTGTTCTTGTGCTGTGAGTACGGAATCATCCGGAAGTAACTGAGGGGGCAATATATCTATCTGTGACGCAGCCGACCCGCCGGCTACTGGATGAGGAGAGTGCGAAGGCGTTGGGGGATGATGAGGTCGGGGTGAAGGTGTAGGCATTGCCCTGGGGGACGCGATTGGTCCAGCTGAAACAGGTGTTGGAGGGCCCATCGGGGAGGAGACAGGAGCTGGTCTACCCGTAAATCTCTGTTGTTGAAGTTGCGATTGTAGGGTTGGGTTACCTAATTGCGTACCTAACTGATTTACACCAGGATTTCCTAACTGTCCCATCGATGAAATTTGTGATGGGATTTGAGGTTGAAGTGTTGGTCCACCACCTGCACCCATTTGGTTTCCAACACCGGGATTCATTGTCCCAGATATTTGAGCTAACTGTGGGTTTCCAGCGCCTATCTGGGTAGCACCCATTTGGTTGCCCTGCGAGTACGCCAGGAACTGCTGAGTTTGGGGGGCCTGAGCACCATTATTCCCTAGCGTCTGCTGCTGTCTCATCATCATTTGCTGCTGCTGTTGGCGAATCCATTGCTGTTGTTGTTGCATCATTTGGTTATGTGCTTGCGGACTTTGCGGATGTTGAAGCCCGTGTTGTTGATGATTCATTCCAACAGCTTGCTGTCCCAAACCACCTGCGGGGGAGTGAACAAAAGCGATTAATTAGCTGAGCGTCAGTTTTTATTACTCTCATCATAATTTCACTCTCCCTCTCTCTACAACAACACTTTGAGAAAATATGAATACACTTGGGCCAGTTTGAAACTGCAGAGAGGATTGATTGAGGAGTAGGACTACTGGTTATTTTTTTTTTAAATACCTTGATGAATCATATTGTGTTGTTGTTGGGGTTGTGACGACATTATAACTTGCTGACCGGTTTGTTGAGGCACAGGTTGACCAGGCTGCGAGACAGGCTGCTGCGGAGCTCCCTGTTGGGTCTGCTGCTGCTGCTGTTGTTGCTGTTGCTGTTGTTGTGCCTGTTGTTGTTGTCGATGTCTAATGAATGCTGTCATTAGCTGGGGATTAGATCGAAGGAGTTGTATAACACGTTGTTGTTGCTCCTGAGTTGCAGGTTGCCTTAGAGTTTGAAGCAGCTGGTGTAACAAAAGGGGCCCCTGATCACCTGGACCAATTTGACCAGGTTGTCCAGCAACTGGTCTAATTTGCTGATTACTCAGCGCTATTTCAATTTCAGCACAACGTTAGACACACATGTTAGCTTGAAATTCCTCCATAGTTTTGTATTACAAAGATGAATGAAATGGTGAATCATAATAATGTATTTAAAAAAAAAAAAGATTTTCTTACCTCCGCCCATTTGTTGTTGTTGTTGCTGCTGCTGCTGCTGCTGTTGTTGTTGTTGCTGCTGCTGTTGTTGCTGTTGTTGTTGTTGTTGTTGTTGTTGTTGTTGTTGTTGCTGCTGCTGCTGTTGTTGCTGCTGTTGAGGTTGAGGCGGTGGCTGGGGCTGTTGTTGAGGATTCTGACTTTGTTGAGGTTGTTGATTGGGCTGGGGTTGTTGGGGTAGTAACATAATATTCGACGAATTTGCGAGTTGAGCATTATTGACAGGCCTGGTGGGCTGCATCCCTGGATACCTCTGAATTTGATCCATGCCGGGTAAGCTCGGATGACGCAGAGGGGCTGCTTGGGGGTTGGCGTTTGACGTGGGCACTCTCGGGGTCGGACTCATTTGAGGATGTGGACCACGGAACGGCGGGACAGGAGGACTCTGGGCCATATGGTGCTGCTGTTGATGCGGTTGACCTGTTGGATGGTTCGGTTGAGGTTGCTGGGGCTGAGGAATACCAGGTGCGATAGCTTGGGCTTGCTGTCGCGCAACCTCTTCCTGCACTTGTCGCGCAGCCTAGATTTCACAAATATAAAAATGGCACGTGAATTACGACAGAACAGAAACGTGGTATGAATAAATGAACAAATAGCAAATGATGAAAAGCATTTATAAATTATTTACCTGCAACGCCGCTAAAGGAGCCCCTGTGCCTGGCTTGCCACCAACGCCTACAACACCCAGCGCTGACGGTGTCATCGGGTTGCTCACAGACTATAAGAACACACGTTCAATATGTTATCTTTTACACATGAAATGAATGGGTGTCGCACGGACGTCATGAGTTGGACAATCTTAAGTCTACCAACATTTCTTTACTCATCATCGCACGGAACCAGCATCAATAAGAACCCGAAAGTGAAAACGCGTGCGCCCACTACTCTACTTCTACTCTAACGTGATGGTTGAGACGAAAGCATTTAACTACGCGAATTAGCGGTATCTGTTGTGCATTGTCATAAAGCATACCACTTACCAGTTGCACGTGTTTGCTTAGTTTGCTACTGCGAAGCTACATTGATTGATAATATAAATAGACAAGCATAATATCCATACGAGGTACTACTGTAGTATATCACAATGCAATTCAGCATTCATGTAGAGAGCTAGAGATAATTATTCAAAAGCGACATACTAAAATGATTTTAGTAAAATCCGTATCTGCTAATAGCCCGGCAAAAATCGGTATAGCTACAACATCATATTACATATTATAGTCATAGTATTAGACACCACTACCGTCAACTGTAACATAACTGTGCTTCCATTGTCTGCGCCACCTGGACCTATCAAAAGAGCTCACCAATTGAATGTGCTTCTTCCTAACCAACATAATGCATTATGTGGACTTTTCTCATAAAAAATTCAATCAAAATTGTGCCAATAAAAAACGCTAACGCTAAAACGTACTTAAAGACCATGTTTGAATGGTGGTGAATTCACTAATAGCAAAAGTTATTAAAAGTAGTACTACCTACATATACCTACGTGTACAAGAGACTATAATTTACAATTTTAGTCTATTTCCTCTCATCGAATTGTGGACTGATTTTCTCCGACTTTTTCACAGTGATTTATTGTGAGCATACATATTAGGTATACATTTTTATACGTATGAAACATAAACAAGGGTAAGCATGAAGCACCATAATCTTGATATACTACTACGAGTCCGGCATCCAGCCACAAAATTCGTCTTACGCTACCAAAAACCCAACAAAGGCATCCTTATCGCTGCCCTACCTTTGCATAAATTCCACTTTTTTTTGTCTATTCAGGCAGAATATTATGTAAAGTTTAGACGATAAGCCCCAGGAAGAACGTGAAAACGAATGTCGTGGATGGAACGCCAAGCACCCATCACCGATCCGACACAGATAATAATCCGTCATGTAAAGGTAAGAATTTAGACGGGATTTGAAAAATAAAATTATTGCCTTCAGGAGTTGGCCTTCCTAAAAGTATTGCATTATTGATGCAACCGGAGGCTGCTGTACAAGACAAAAGGATTATGGTGCCAAAAATCGAGGTCTCTCATACCATTCAAACTATTGTTTCCCAGAACCAGTAGGCACCTACACGCTCTATTCATTGAGGTCACAAGACACATTAACGAACACTACAAAAGCATATTCATAGTGGATTTCGACAAACTACAGAGATTAAACTGAAAAAAATTGCCCGAGTTAAATAGTGTGAGTTTTGGTGTGCCTCTGGACGCGGTCCAAGTAGTGACCACGCCGCACACGTAGTCTAAAGTGTATAGAGAGAGAGAGAGAGAGGTTGTAAAGTTGTAGTTTAAACGGGACCAAGTGGTGAAGTAAAAAAAAACTAATTGTAAGTAGAGGCCGGAAGACACTATTGTCAACTCTATAGCTAAAAAAAGTATTCAGTATTGGTATTCTAATGGAACTACACCAAAAGTTACTTGATCTTAATCTTCCTAGTAGTGACTACTGTGACTAGTCAAAGTATAAATATGGGAATTAAGTGAACCGAGCTAACCAGTTAATCAGCATGATATTATGTACCGGCATCGGGGACCTACATCCTACCTTTCGGCGGGAACCATGGTGCAATCAGGTATCGAAGTTTTATTATATTCGCTAGTTAAAATGCTAGATTATTGTAAGCTATATCCTCCTTACGACGTGACGAGACGATAACGACGACGACGACGACAACTACTTTAACTTGACAGTTACCGGCGGACCAGTTACTAATTCGTTAGAGAAGCCTAAGGTGCAAGAAGTGAGAAAGGCAAACAAGTTAGAAATAGTGTGAATAGCTGGAGGGAAATCAGGGTTCAATCAATGCCATCGCGAATGTCCATACTGAAGAGCGCAATGTGGCTCATTATGCGGAGGTGGAATAGGTTGCATGTATAAAGAGCCCAAATAAAGATTTTAAAAAAAATATCCAACCTGTGGAACTCCTGGACTCGGCCTTGGTTGGGTTGGAGCACCAGGTGACGGAGCTACCTGAGGTGTACCAGAGGCATTCCCCATTTGCATCATGACTTGCATTCTACGCCGCAACAACTGATTTTGTTGAACACGCTGGTGTTGTTGCTGCTGCCGCAGTTTCTGCTTGATGTTGTGGCAAAATGGAACCGGGCATTTTTGCTCCTGACAATGCTTGGCATGATAGCAGCATAAGGCAATCAACTGTTTACATATAGGGCATCCTCCATTCGTCTTCCTCTTACAAAGCTGCAAAGTTATATTACATTATGAATTAGTGAAAAATCGGAAAATCAAGGCCGCATCTAGAAAGTAGGTAGGTAGTCGTTTCGTTGTCCGACTCCAGGACATTGTATTATGCGATTTACCTTGGCATGTCCAACGACGCGCTTCATCTTCTGACACGATGGAAGTCTGCAATTTGCATCTCTGCATTGGCACGCATGTACCAAACTGTGTATGCAGCGTTGAATGGACAACTTTCTCGCAACCTGAGGATTGGATTTGTTTTGATCCCCGGGGGAAGGGCTTGATCCATCATCCAAATCAAAGCCAAGTTTATCCATCTTGTGGGGATGACCACTCTTTTGAAAGCATCCGACGCACAGGTCGAAGTCATCGCATACCGTGCAGTGGTACCTGTCACCACACAAATACAACATAAGTCACAAAAGAGTCGAAAACCCTGTTGGCTGAAAGAATATGTCTGTTAGAAGTTGTGTAAATTCTCACATGTACCTGGTCTCCACATGATTTTTACAGTTGTTACAGGTGTACACGAATCTGTCTTGTCCTTGGTTGTGCAACTCGTACAGCATCGACATTGTAGAGAATTTGGCTCTTCTTAGGGACGAAAATTCGTAATGTTTATCACG
Organism: Dicranocentrus wangi; assembly: GCA_036850665.1. NCBI lineage: Eukaryota > Metazoa > Arthropoda > Collembola > Entomobryomorpha > Entomobryidae > Dicranocentrus > Dicranocentrus wangi. The sequence continues at coordinate 29,580 of JAANSN010001281.1, read as the reverse complement.
AGCTAGGGTGAGGAATGCATCTCGACCGTCCATCAAGTCACACGCAGTGAATGGGTCTGGATCTTGGATGGCCTGTGCACAAAGTAATTAATCGTGTCATTTGTTAGATCAGATCGAGACCATTATTATTGCAGGAGGAGTATAAACTAAAGTAAAATGCGTATAATATTCGGTATCACACTTACAGCCAGAGATGCAGCAGATTGAGCTGAATGCAATCTTATAACGAAAAATACTTCCTTGTGCTTTTCCATCGTGGCGAATATCTTTGTCGACAAGTCGTTTCCTGTCTGAGGAGCATTAGACTTTTTGTTATTCTTCCTCTGGTTTGCCTTGGATTTGTTCGATTTCTTGGCCTTCTTCTGACCCTTCTTCTTTCCATCCCCGTTAACTTCTGACTCCTCCTGTAAAGGTGGCAATGCCAATAACCCAGACTAAAGATTTTGCTGTCAAAATAAACCAGATTGAGTAAAAAACTGAACATATATTAATTACACTGCTGGCAGCAGCGGCCGCGGCTGCGGCCTCAGCAGCAGCCTCCGCTTGTCTTCGTTTCTCCTCTTCCTCTTGGTCCAGCTCCTTGATCGACTCTTCTAATACGTTTGGCCAAAAGTCGCCTTCAAAATACGGCAGCTCTGCCGCAGAGGACAGGTTGTCTTCCATCGCTTGTTTCAATATATCCTGCACAACAAAAATAGCCCAACCAATTAGCAACTTTGCCAAATACAAAAAAACAAATTGTGGAGTAGTAGGCGGCATTCGCCGGGTGATATAATTTCATCAAGTACCTTGTAATCTAGTACTATCCTCTCGATTATCCCTTTGTCTAGCATCTTCTTATACCATTCCTGCAACCTCTTCGGCTTCGGAATTTTCTGCTCCGGCGGATGACAATGGAAAATGTAGTCATCCCCTTCTGAGGGCGGGCAAGCCCAGATGTGAGCCATTGTGTATCCTAATTGCTTTACATACTCCAAGTAACCCAACAGGATTTCGTGATAAACCGCAGTACGAAATTGTCGTGGCCTAAAGAAGTGTACTGAATCTAGATAAGCGATGTACACTCGACGAGTGTTGGGAAGAGGACACTCCGATCCGTACTCTTGCACATGCATGCCAAAGAAGCAAACATCCGTTCCGTCGATCTCTTCGAAAGCAAATAATGCTTTCGCCCTAAAAACATAGAATCCAACATGGAATTTACAACATGGACAGAGCACTACGTACGTATTGCACAAACTGCAAATTGCAAAATTGTAAAATATAATAATAAAAAATCGATTATTATTATTATTTATCCATTACCTGTAGGGAAAGGTGTCGTTTAGATCGCCTGTTTCTACGAAACGATTTCGCATTCCAGGTTTAACTTCCACCACCTTTTCTGAAGATGAAACTACCCTAATGTAAACTTCACCGGCGCCGGCTTCCTTCTTTTTCAAAAAGTTATTAACACGGGTTTCTATATATGTGCCTAGTTTTGTCGTTGGTAGACGTTTGGCCGTAAATTTATTATCTTTTCTCTTTTGATTTTTAGCTTTCATACAGTTTTCACAAGTAAACCTGCAATAATAAAGAGGTTATTATTATTATTAGTGGAGGGGACCCAGTGAGTGACTACTGACACTTTTTTACTCAAAGCAATAACTTTTTGAATAACGATAGCTTACCCTTGCGGCCAAATCGTCTCCATATGAAGAACACATATTTGATGCAATTTCCGACTGCAATCATTGCATTCTACAAACGGCTCTAGCTCCAAGTGATCATTTTTCATTTCTACAAACTGATCTTTTCGTATAGATCTGTGACAGGGAAGAAAAGTTGTGTTGTAAATAATGAACGGTCATCATCCGCAGTTGGCAAAAAACGAGAGAATTTGCTAAAGAAAGAGCAGTAGTAACTTTTGCAACTTACGCTTGAGGTGCGGTAGGGTCATCACCCAAGTTGACGGTCTCCCCCGGAATCTCGTTGAAACACTTTTGACAATATGTGTACCTACTCAAATTCAGAAAAAAACCAATTGTTCATACTCAATAGAGGAGGAATGTCACGAAGACTAAAACTGAATGAATTATAGATTCATACCGATTCTGGTAAGAAAAATACTTAGCGTCCCTCTGAATCGTACACAGCTGCTTTCCGTAACAGCAAAGAGTTTGAGGGTTGAACGTGTACTTCCTTCCGCAACAGTAGCCTAATGTTTGCATGACAGGATCTATCTCCGCTTCAAACACTTCTGAGAGCTGGAAATACAGGAATCAATGATAGGAATTCATTTAAATAATCTTTATTAACAACAAATAATCTTCATCTTTGAGGGTATGGAAATATGGAAGGGAGACCTCTTACCTTTGTGCAATATCTATATACCCTGGAGGTCTTGCGATTGTATAGCCAAGCATTATCGAACATTAGCCATACGTCGTCTACATACTCCCAAGGATCGCTGTAGCTACCAGCTTCCAGTTTCTTTCTAATAGTTGACAAGTCCATAGGCTTTTTAATGATGTCGAAGTAGTCAGGTATGCCTAGGGCCTAGAAACAAGAAGCAGAAACGGTTATACATACCACTGGACACATACTACGAAAGTTGTTTTAACCTGTTTAGTAATTTTACTGAACATACTTGAGGATCAACAGGCTGCTTAAAGGGCAAGGATTCCGGGTCTTGACGAAAAAGCTTGTCCAGTGTAGGCAGCAATGACTGTTTCAGTTCTTCCGGTTTAAATACTACAAAGAGTCATTCAAAGATTGGATTAGAATAACACAATTAATTAAAAAAAAAAAACCTTGCCACCTATTATTAGTATATAAATTTAGTGTGGACTCTTACAGCATTTCTTTTTATCCCCCGATGACGGAGGTGCCGGAGAGGGCATCGTCGTGGATGCTAGTGAAGCTGTGGTGCTGCTAGCAGGCGTTTTTGGTGGTTCTGCTTTAGTAGTACTGGCATTGCTGGAAGTGTCCATGGGTTCAGCGGTGCTGGACGTAGACATGGGACTGCTAGGCTCATCCTTGATCTCTTCTGTTACAGGATATTACATATACACCACAGTTAGACATGCTCGATACATTCTCAACTCAACTACCTAATAATAGTTCCAGTTTGGAATTTTTAAGACAAGACTTACTCTTTACAATGGGTACATCCACTTGCATGGACGAGTCCTCGTTTTCAGTATCCACTTCTGATTTTACTTCACCATTGACGATTTCGTGTTTTCCCTCTGAAGGCTCGCTATTAACCGTAATGGGGATGTTATTGATATCCGGTTTAATATCGTCCATATGACTTCCCATGTCAGAAACTGAAGACGGAGCTTGACTGGGCAACAGACTGTCAAACTCGCCGTTGAATGATATCCTCTTTTGCGTAACTTGTTGCTGCTGCGGTTGATTTTGCTGCTGAGGAGTGGGTGGCTGATTTAAGCTGGGAACGGAAGGAACCTGTTTCGGCACATCAAAAGGTTGTTGAGGAGTCGTGCTCTGGGGCATTTGCTGCTGCTGATTTTGCTGCTGCTGCTGCTGCTGCTGTTGTTGTTGTTGCTGTGCCTGCTGTGCCGCCTGCTGTTGCGCCTGTTGTTGCGCCTGCTGCTGCTGCTGGAACATACTCGAGAAATGTTGATTGGGCGTCGTGCCTCCAGAGCTGGAGTTGATGCTACTACTGGGCGAAGGCTGAGTTTGCGACATTGAATTATTAGGGGTAGACGGGATTTGTACCGGCGAAGATAGCGACACAGGTGGAGCAGAAATAGGAAGTCTGTTCGGCATGTTGGGTGCTTGTGGACGTAAGGTTGGCTGCGAAAGTTGATTACTAGGCAGCGTTGGCTGTCTAGGTAAAGCCTGAGGTGTCGATGGAACAGTTGGCCTGAGACTTGGAGACGATGTTGGTATCGTTGTTTGAGGCGTTGGCTGTGGCTGTTGCCCAGGGAGCGGTTGAGAAGTGGGTGTTGGTTGTTGTGCTTGTTGAGCTTGTTGGGCCTGCTGCTGTTCCTTACGCCTTTGACGCTTCTCTTCAAGCTCTTTCTGTATTTTGTAAATTTTTTCAGCTAACAGATGGTAGTATTCTGATCTCGAATTTGCCATTTCATACATATCCCCTTCTACTTTCTTGGCATAAGCCACCAAATTACACATCCTTCTATCCAACATGGCTGCTGGGTCTGGGGACGGGAAGATAGCTTGCACTCTACAAAATTCAAGAAAAAAGTTTCAAGTTTGAGTTGTTCCTGTTGCTGGTAGTAAGAAGGCTATGCCTCCGCGCTTCCCCAACAAAGTAAAAAAAATGGTAAAAGCAAGCGAACTGGCGAACCAAAATAATGCGATATAGATACGACGAACTACATACAATTCAAGTTCAAGCTCAAGAAGCAGAAGAAGAAGGTCATGTTTGAGTACGTACAGCTTGTGAACTAGGTGATTCCTGAGATCTGGACTTATGGACTGGTGCCATTCCTTAGTGCTCTGTACAGTCGATGCAGTTATACCAGGCGTGCTGGTCGGTGGTTGCGTACCACTTTGATCAAGTCCTAATACAGCGTTAGGGTTTCCGCCACCGGGGAATATTGGAGAAGGCGCACTACCATCAGTCAAAGATTGAGGTTGTGGAGAGGCAGATGGAAGCCTTGGAGATGCAGCTGATGGCGGTACAGGTGGCTGGTTTTGCGCCGAGACTGGTGGCGCAGGTAGTCGTTGTGGAGGAGGACGAAGAGGCGGGTTACCAGTCGGAATGCCACCCATTGGGGGACAGGTAATGCCTACAAATGACAAATCAACAGTTCGTTTTGCATATACATACAAGATCATGTACACGTGGGTTTTGGGCTTTACGTCCTCGCCATTTCATGCCCTCGTAGTCTTAATTTCCTGAATAAAGTCTTACCTAAACCTTCACACGCCCTTCTAACCTCCAGCGGAGGTGGTGGCGTTGCTGTAGGTGGATTTTGAGGGGGTGGCTGATTCCCAACTGCAGGCGGTTGATTTGGCTGACTGGCATTGACTCGATTTCTATCTCTTTTGAGCGGTAAGCAAACTTCGCAATCCCCCCTCGTACAATGCTTCCAATGTGATATTATTTGCCGAGATGAAGAGCAATGAGTCACCGTACAATTTTTCCCTGCCTGGCAGTGCGTCATATGAGTCAACACATTCTTCATTGTTCGACAATGGGGTAGTGAACACTATTTAACAAACATGAGAGAATAGAGCAGGTTAGTTGAGGTTAGGCTTCACATTCGCACATAACTCTGGTGATTACGATGGTTTGACAGAACTGGTGCGCTGGATTGCGCTGAAACTTACGTTATTTGGAGGGTTCTCTCCATTCGGAGCTTGGCTTTCACGCCTCTGGCATTTGTGAGCGTGAAGCAGCAGCACAAGCTGCTGTTGGATAAGCCGACGCTTTTCAGGATCAGCGGTTGCAGCCGGAGGTGGAGGAGCCTGTTGACCGGGTGGAGGTTGTTGACCAGGCTGTTGTGCAACTGGAACTTGTCCTGGAACTTGAACAGGTTGCGACACGACTTGGTTTTGGTTTGTCATTCCTGGCTGCACCATGGGTCCACCGTTGTTAACTGTGGTAACAAGACTAACATTTCCTAATGAAGAAGGTGGATTTCCCATGGTGTTCGTTATGGAAGATACTAAAGTTGGGGCTACTACTCCACTTAGTTGAGACGGTTGGCTCTGTACAGGCATAGCCGACGATACCACTACATTTGGTGGAGCATTTGGGTTAATGAAATCATCTGAATTTGTTGGGTATCTTGGCGGCGGTTGCATAGGTGCCTGATTCATCCCGGGTTGTAACATTCTTATTGCCGTGGGTCCACCCGGCGTATTATTAAATGTATACGACGAGTTCATGCCCGGCATCGCCTGCCCCTGAACCCACAAATTGCAACGTTTCATATTAAACTTGGGCTCCCATTAATAGGATTATTATAGCCAGACCAGATGCATTAGTATATGCGTTACTAGAGTAAGAAGTACTCATTCTTCCACATACCTGAGCCACTTGGTGTCGAGGTACCATGGTTGGAGCTAGTCCGCCAGGTTGTTGATTGCGGATTCCACGCTGCATTAACGGACCGTTCGGAACCATCTTTCCCATCATCAAGTTGTTGTTCATAACTGGCTGCTTGTTTATTATTACATTGACATTTTTTGCTCCTGGTCCAGGCATCATCATGCCCTACACCATATAAAACAACAATTAGTAAAATTACATGTAATAATAACAACTAATTACAAGTGAAATGGGTCACGGAACGGAAGCATCTAATGTTTAAAATCAAATTTCTCACCTGAATTATTTGATGTTGATGTGACTGCGTTTCTCCATTCTGCATGGGGAATTTTTGCGGAGGCTGAGCATTTGCCACCGGTTGCGCCGCGTTGATTACAATGGTGTTTGTTGGGTTCTGGGGATTGGGGGATGGTACCACCGTCGTCGTCACACCTTCCAAGCTGGACCATGATGACGACGGCAAAAATTCTAACTCATCGGGAAGATGGCTTTCTAGGGCTAGCGCGTCTGTTCTAAACAAATCTGCAAATAATAAATTGGAAAAATATATAGTTTAGGTGTCTAATTATGACTTAAACTTTGATAATACTGTACGGTAACTACAGCCTAAGATTAAACATATTCCAGATATTTTTCACGGATTCCAACGTATCAATGCTAAACAAGATTTAAAACATTCCAGCGAAATCAACACACACATCCTAACTGTACTCAATATGCTAATACCATCTGTATCAATACGCGTGAGATCACAATTCTTCTCCATTTCGCTCAAAGGCGGTAACAATCCATTTGATAATTGATTTGATATGTCCAAATTCAGGTTATTATCCTCTTCATCTATTGATTCTTCGTCCGAATCTGTTGCTAAATCCATTGATGATTCTTTGTCTGAATCTATCACTTCCGCTGCTGACCCTCCATTTTCAACTGCTTCTTCTGTTGATGGATTTATTTTCCTCCTTTTTGGACTTCCTCCTGGCACTTCACCAATCTCAAGATGGACCTCTGGAGAGGATTCTTCCTTTCTTTTAGGTGGTCGCATTGATCCAGAATCGTTTTCCTTCCTTCTCCAAGGTATTCCACTGGCAATGTTGCCCATTGTCAGGCAGGTTCACTAATGACCACAACTTTTATAATCATCAGCACTACTACCACTAGCCAATGTCAAACGTACTAAAAACAATGTCGGTGGTAATTAATTTTCAATGTCCAATCAATCCCTGCTTCACTTCATTTGCTTAAGGATTCTAAAGCTATTAAAGTAGTAGTATTTCGTCACTTGTGATTTAACTTCGCTAAACTTGACGTTTAAATTCCAAAGTCGCTCAGAGTTCCTAACTGGAAATTTTGTCGTCGGCGTCGTCGTCAGTGAGTGACAGGTGGCAGTTCTCAAGGCACAAGCAAGGGCCTAGTCACCTAATTATCCTCTAGATGTTCAAGTTTCTCTACTCAATAACACGAAAATGCCAAACGTAAAGGCTGAGTGAGATACAATGCTAGAGCATTTCGATTGTTACACGCTTACAATCCGTACGTAACACGGAATACGGGAATATTATGTAAGTGCCTGCGTGACGAAACAAGAAGATGCCTTGATTAAATACTTGTAATAAATATTGCTACAGCTAATGACAAAGAGCGTGGCATCATCATCAGCGTGGTCCAACTGGGACAAGGAAAAGGTTGTCGTCCTTACTATAATATAACTTTTTCTCATACAATGCGTAATATGCATATCCCAGGCGAACTAATAGCAAAAAAACCATGTTTTCTAACTCGGTTGGACAGGACTTGTTGTTGTTGTGGATTGTTGCACGTTGTAAAAGTCAAAATATCAAATGTCAGTTTCTAATTTCCATATTATCATGGAAGGAACATGTTTTCCATAATGACTCCATATGATTCCCTCCAGATGATAAAGTGTGAGACATAATGACGCTCTCTCTACCTATCTATATAAATATTCATCATAATGTGCTTGCATATCTTCCACCACCGGCTGCGACTAGCCACCGACGCGACGACATGACTATTAAACACCACCACCATAACACTTCGTTTGGGCAGCGTATATATAGCAAAATTAAATGTAAATTCATATAAAAAGAACTTAGCCTCCACGTGTGTCACCGTTTTATATTATGCAAATTAGTCAAAGACTTGTCCAGCTTAACGCATGCTGAATTTTGTTTTGGCTGCAAGTGAAACCTCACCGAACCCCCTAAGATAAGTTGTGTGTATTTGATTAGCATTTTTTAGAGCATCCGTGTTTGCTATTTCGTCAGACGTCAGCTGAAAGCCGAAAGTCAGTCAAGTCGTTTTTTCTTTGAACTATTATTGCAATTATTGCATGCATAATATATATATATAGGTAGTCAGTTTTGTCAGCCGGGATCGAACTTGTGGTGCTATTTAATGCACCTGCTACTCCTCACTAGCAATTTTATCGGCTATAATTTTTGTCATGCACTGAACTGCTACTTTAGACTTTTATCATTTCAGCGTAACTTTGGTTTTGTAATTCTGACATCAAGTTGCTACACAAATGACCAACTAATTGAATGACAACTGACACAATACACGTTGGTAATTATTAAATTAGTCGTGAGTCTCGTGATGATGCAGGTTTCAATTCACATTTTTAGGAGATTCTCCAACCCCCAACCTCCCTTATACTTATTGAATTTGACTGACTTGACTCTCCCCCTACTTGACTTGACACTCGGACTGACTAGTTACGTTTGACGATTTTAAATATCGACTGACAGTTTGACAGTTGTTTTTGACTGGAAATAGTAAAAACAAGTTCGTCTGTCAATTCTTTTTATGACTGACAGTCAACAGTCACAGTCAACAAGTCTACTTGGAACAATAATAATAATCGCAGTCAGTGACAGTTAAATTTGTAAAATCACTCTTAAAAAATTCTCGTTTTTTGCTTTGGAAGCAATGGTCCCACTGACTGACTGACTGACCACCACCACCACTAATCCATTGTGAACGGGACGAACGACGCACGACGACGACGACGAGGAGGGAGAGCGTGAGGACCAGAAACTAGAAATTCCACTAAAAATGGACAGAGAAATTATTCAATTTCACTGCTTGTTCATGGACTGCTAGTTGCTTTGCTGCTGCTGCTGCTGGTAGGAATGGTGTTGCGTGGTGGTATATTATTATGTGGAGCAAGTGTGTGAAAATTATAAAGTTATCAAACATTATTTTCATGAAGGTTCATGTATTGTCAATATATATTTCCCTGCCTCTCTCTCTCTCTCTCTCTCGCTCTCTCTCTCTTGTCTTATTATTATTACACGTCATCTTGATATACTTTTTTCCTTTCAGGACGCTGTTCATCTCAAGTTCATTAACATCTAGGCTGGACTGGATGTTGGCTGGCGCGCAGGATCGGCGTTAGATGTGATGGTGCAGAAGCAGTGGACCAGTGCGTGGGTGAATCAGATGGAAACACGTGAGATATGATGATGCTCACTTTTTTTGCAAGTCAACCGGAATGAGGAGGAGGTGAGAGCGGCGGTGGCGGCGGCCTTTGTTTATTTATCGTCCCTGGAGCGGAGGCGTCCGGCTTGCATCCGGCGCCAGTTTTTGGAGGGTATTGGCGTGTCACAGGTGAATTTGGTCTCGTCGGTGGTGGTGGTGTTTTCTCATGAACTTTTTTTTTGATGGAAATTTTTGATGATGCGCCTGCTCGGTTTTTGAATGTTTCATGGTCGTCGTGGCTGTTTGAAACTGAAGGAGTGAAACAAGGAGGAGAAGATAGTTGTTGCTCGTCAAGGTCAAGAATTAAATGCGTCTTGTCACCAGTTGGTCACCCAAGAGTTTCCGTCCGTACAATAGGAAATTGTGCGAGAAAATTTTGAAAAGAGATAAAGTTGAGGAGGAGGAGGAGGAGGAGGAGGAGTAGAGTTTAAATAGAATGCTTCACCTGGTAAGGAAGCGCTTGTTTGTGATTTTTAGTTAGACTTTGAGAACCATTTGAATATAAAGTTTTGAAGCTTTGCTTGAAATCCGTGCAAATTGACCTTGACTCTAATATGATGAAAAGTAATTGATGATCCTCCAGTTTAGATTGACACACGGGGCTCGTTTTCGCGGTTGAGGATAATTGCCTGGTTTACACGGTGGTTTATAATAATAGTTTTTACCATTTTTTAAAAATTAACCGAGCAAGATACGACTACTACTTCACTTTTTCTTACGGCTAAAACTTTTTCCTTTCCGCATAATTAATTAACTAATGGGACACGTGTGTGTGTGTCGATTTCGCTCTCCTGTTTCAGATCTCTGACTGAATGTGCTCTGGCTACTGATGAATGAGAATCCAAACTTTCTGGAACTTACAAAGAAACTACACCCTTTTTAAGAAATTGAGAAAAAAATGAATAATGACCAAAATGTATACCTTGACTATCATTGACGTTTGGGGAGGTCAGCGGGTCATTCAGTCTGGGCCGCTTATTAGGCGGCCCTTCTATCTGATCTGCCATCCTCACTTCATATTCCTTGATCCGTTGGCGTACTCACTCGTTGGATGTTTGTGTTGTTTTTGTTGAAAAAAATGTGGAGCAGGGTTGTTTTACTGCGTAAGTGCACTGGTACAACAAACTTTTGCTGGCTTGTCTAGACCGTTTCTGGCCTTTTTTCACACACACACACACACACACGCGCACAAGTGATTGATTTGATTGAAGGCAATAATAATATAGTAATACTAAAAAGTCTTTTTTTTCTTTTCTTCTTAATCTTTAGACACCTGAGCCATCCCGCTTTTGTTGATGAAGAAGAAGAGCAATTAACGATTAATAATTATCAAAACGCTCCTGCTGCTGCTGCTGCTCCTCTAACTCCTCTTCTGTTGTAGTTCTAAGCTTATTTTTTGTCCTGGAGAATTGCTTGCTTGCCCCCTTTCCGATGGTAAACAACGGTGTGAAAAACGATATCACTTTACCACTGAAATCAAGCATGTTCAACCACTCGAACTAATTTTTTAAAACTTGAATTGTGTAGAGCACGAGCACGAACAGAGCTTAAAGTTCATTCTGGTTTAAACATTTGTTATAATAATAATAATAATAAGGAGAAGATTATTGTAGGCCTGTCGTCGGCTGTTTTTGGATTATTGATTATTATTATTATTATTATTATTTTACTTTTTTTTTCTTTTCTTTTCTCTTTTGTTTACATATCAGTTCCTGGATGCACAAACTCCACTCATCACCATCATCATCATCATCATCATCATCATCATCATCGTGATGAAGATGATGATGCTAATGCTGCTGCTGCTGCTGCTGCTGATGTTGAAGAGGACCAATAATTTATTTATTTTTTTGAAACTTGGATCCTGCCAAGGCTGATGTGATGCTGCTGCTGCTCCTCTCCAAGTTACTTAATTTTACAAGAAGTGATGAACCCCATCATCGTTCTTCATAAATGGAGTGGCAAATCAGTGGTTTTTTTTCTCCGTCTCCCTCTCTCGCTATAATTCAGTGTTTTTTATTATTTCTTCTCTCCAGTTGTTTTTTGATGTTTAGATTGTAAAACAATTGAGAACCAACAACAACTATTGCTATCACAACTACCAAACTACAACAGCAACTACTACACAACAGAAAAAAGTAACGTAAAAGTGGTAGTAGTAGTGGTAAGTAAGTAAAACACACACAATGAATGCAAGTAGTAACAAGTAAGGTGTATTATAAAAAAAAAAAGTTTATGATGTGGTGTTTGCAGTTTGCTTGGTGGCTCTTATGGCGTAAGTAAAGGAGAGAAGAAGATGTTTAGAGATAGAGTCAACTCTCTGTGAGCTTGGCTGCCTTTTTGCCTCTAGTTGGTTGTTGGAGGAATAATATGTAGCAATAATATCGAATACTATATATCTCCTGCTCCTCTGCTGCTGCTCTGTATGATGATGATGGAGGAGACGTTGTTGTACACAAAAATTTTTTGGTTTTCCTTTTTCGAGGGGCCAAAAGGACAATTGGAGATTTTTGTCAACTTGCAACTTTGACAAAGGGTCCTGGGCTGAGGGGTTTGAAATCCGGGGGAGCGTCTCGGAACAGTTTGCGAGGCCTCCGCGCCGCCCGTGTCAATCAACTAGCGGAGAATGTTTTGAAAATGCTTGTTAATTTTTTGAAATCCTCTCAGTTTGTCTGACTTCTGTGGCCCGAAAAACCAAAATGGCGTTTCACAGTCCGAACCTAACGACGTTGCAATAAGGGTTGGCATTGGTCGTCTCGGCAGGCTCCACCTCCGCTTGGGCTGCTGCTGGGGATTTGTTGTTGGCGAACACGTGCCCACGCTTGGTTGTAACACCTCTCAAATCCAAGCAGTGTTGTTGACTACTACTCTGTGTCCGTGTCTGTCTGTACTCTCTGCTCTCTCACGTATATATTATGCTTTACACTTTCTTTATCCCTATCCACCACCACTGTAAACGGGAACACTACTACTCCTTCTCATACTTTACCTTACTGTACGTATACTACCACTGCCAGAAAGAAGAGAGAAAAATCTCAAAGTTTCTTCCAACTTTGGAGGATGCAAACAAACACACGAAACTCCAACAACTACATACTACTACGATACATATTACTTACTACTGCTCCTCTCTCTCTCTCTCTCTCTCTCTCTCTCTGCCTCTGTGTTGATGATCGTATCGTGTGGGGATGATATTATGATGATGATGTTGAGCAGTGTAACCTGCAAGAAGGACTGACTCTGGCTGAGGTGTAATAATCCTCAAGTAAGTGAAGTTGGTTGAGTTGAGTTGAGTCAGTCAGTTGATGATGATGATGATGATGATGATGATATTGTGTTGTTTTGTGTGTTACTTACTACTACTACTACTACTACTACTACTACGACTATGCAACATCATACACATTACTACAATTCATTCTACTACTACTTGACTAGAGAGTCCTCCGCCGCCGCCGTCGTCGTTCCTGCTTCATACTTCATTTTTCAGGAGGATATCATCAGAGAGAGGATTGCTGAGAGCGCTCCAAAACTCCAAGAGTTGGTGGTGGTAGTGCTGCTGGTGGTGCACCAAGATCCATCCACCAGCAATAATAATAGGAGCTCTCGTAATGATAGCCATTGTGTGATGATGATGATGATGATGATGCCTAACTCTTCTTTTATGCTTCCAAAAATCTTTTAGCTCTGGTTGCCCCTTCCTATTACTACTCCTGATGCTGTATTCAGTATTAGAATTTCAAGGAGAGAAGAAGAAGAAATGTGAATGAAATGAAGATAAAAGAAGCTTGTTGTGTGTAGTATGCGTGCGTGGTGTGTGGAGCAGCATAATATAAATACATATGATATTATCATGAAAAATGCACATCAACTCGAACTCTATACACCAGCCAGCATGCAGAATATATATATATCGACAGAACGAAACCAAAAAGTGAAGATTGCCGAAAAAACGAATATGATGATGATGATATATAATATCTCAAACAAATCTTCCAAGTAAAGTGTTGCCTCTCTGTGATGATATTCATGATGATGATGATTTTGTTACTATATACGAGCGAGAGGACCGAAAGAGAAGCTTGTGTTGTAACATTTTTTTTCTTTAGTAGTAGTACATAATATTATTTTATACACAGCCTCAAGAAGACCGTCGTCGTCGTCGTCGTCGTCGTCTCTGGTTACTCTCGCCGTAGTATTATTATTACACAAGTGTGTAGTAAGTAGTAGTAAAAATGTGTGTTGTGTAGCTAGCTTCTTTCTTCCCTCTCTCTCTCTCTGTTCCCATAATATTCCCTTCCCTTCTCGAACATTGAATTTTGGAGAGCGAGAGAGAGAGAAGGGAAATACGGACGGATACGGATTTTGGTGTGTATTAAAAAGAAGAAGAAGAAGAAGAAGAAGACGAGGCAAAAGCAGGTATTTATATTTATGCTTAAGCCAAGGAGTACACGAATACTTGTTCTCACACGCACAGGGTCTCTGTGAGTTTTGCTTTGGTTGTGTGAGTATCAACATCATCATCATCATCATCCTCACAGAACCTTTTCGCTCTGTTCATATGTTTTTTTTTTTTTCGTTTCGTATATTTTCATCCTTTTAGATTATATTCTCTCGCTCCATATTATTTATCCACATCCACACACATGCACCACCACCACCGTTTTTTGTAGAGAAAAAGGGTAGAAAGAAGAAGTTAAGTTGGTTGAGTGTGTGAAGCGGCGCTTTCTGCCGATTCCACATCCACAATCCACATCCAACTCCATCCATAATAATATCCCTTTTCTGTATTCTCTGTATTCCGTAGTAGTAGTAGTAGTATTCTTTTACAGAGTAAAAATGAAGCTTGGCTTTTTGGGTACGGACGGACTACACGGACGGATACGGACGCACGGAGTAAAAAGGACCAATACGTATATAAAATGCCGATCTTTTTAAAACCTCTTCTTTCTCCTATATGCTTGCTTACTTTGCTTTGACTGTGAGTTGAGTTTAGTTGACGGTGTTTTTTTTTGGACTTGTGTGTTGTCAAGTTGAAGCTGTGTGTGTAGTAGTAAGTATGTGATGTGGTGATGCTCTTCTGGCTAAATTACACTGCTACACAACACACTCGTCGACGACATATCCGAGGAATATATGATGTTCTGATGATGTTGATGATGATGATATGATGATATGGTTTTTTGGTGGTATTTTATGTGTATATGGATTTTTGCTGCTTTCCTCCTAGTGATATCTTCTTCTTGTTCTCTCTCTCTCTCTCTCTCTCTCTCTCTCTCTCTTTCTACGTGAAAGCGGATTCCTATGAAAATTCTTTTTTTTTCTTTCAAGTCTTTTTCTAAACATAAATGCTTATGTGCTTAGCCCTTTATGGCGCCATTAGAAAAGCCTACACATAAGAAGAAGAAGAAGAAGAAGAAGAAGTAGCATTCTCAACTTGTTACAATAAAGATATTATTATTATAAGTATGTTATTGAAGGAAACCCCTCCAAAAAATTTAACTGGATCCCACAATGTGTTATATTTTAACTCATTTTACTTAAATTTAAATGTGTTTATTGTAACCCACACCACACAGCCCTGTCACATCACAATGAAAAAAATGTAAACATAACATTTATATACGAGGATATATATAGGTGGTGGTAACTGATATGAGGAGAGAGAGAGAGAGGAGAGAGGATATTATAAAGGTTTTATACTTTCGTTCAGTCGGGCTTACCATTTCCCCGGCGTATTGTCTAAAAATCATCATCAGGCGTTCAGACGTTTTTGCTTTTGCTTGTTATGATATGATACGTGTGCGTTTGTAGATACGATATGATAATACCATATGAATGAATGACAGATAAAAAAGAGTTGTTTTTGTAGACTGAAGAATGAACTACTGTGAAGTTGAGTAGTAAGTAAGTAGTATGAGGATATTGGATCAGCAGTTTTGTACTCAAAATCTGTCATATGATATTATGCTATATATATACACACGGCCTCAAATCCATATCTTTTTTGAAGACACTATTCATATGACTTTTAATGGCTCCTTCATAATTGCATCGCGATAAACTATCATCCGACTCACTTTTATGGTAATAGCGTATTATAATACTACTACTACTACTTACTTATACACGACGACATTGCATTATTATTGTGCCATTCATGAAACTCCATGACTTGATGGTATTCCCCGCCGACTAAACGAATGCATGTAAATCGAATCTCTTCTCTTTCTCTTGTGTCCTTTTTATATATATGCCATCATCGTCATCAGGATGCGGAGAGAGAGAGAGAGAGAAAATTTGCATTTTGGTGATACTGATACTACGTACTAGTTCGCAAGGAGTATAATCATGTGGTGATAATATATTTCGATTTATTTATATTCTTCTTCCTCTTCGTTTTTACCATCATACACAACTTACAACTTAATAATAATAATAACAATGATAAAATTTTTACTATTTGGTATAACAATTACTACGGCTACATGTAGTAAGATTTTTTTTTGCGAAATGGAAGATAGGCATAATAAGGATATCATCATGTCAGCATTTGGTTAACCAACGAACGTTGCTATTTTTCATTAAGCTACATGAGCCCACATGAAATTTCATGGTACTTCATGAAGTAGTAGTACCATAAGGAAAAAAACAAAATATGAATCAGCAGCATCATCAACATCATCATCGCCATATTATGTGTATGCTGTATTTGCGAGGTCGCAATCTCATGTCAGTCAGCAGTGCGCGGCGACGGCGACTCTACTAATAATAAACGTTTAGGTAAAATTAATATTATTACTATTAGCTCGCACTGCTTTTAAAAGGAAGGGGACACTGGAAAGTGTATATCTTTAAATAAAACAATTGCAACAAACAAAGCTTTGACACTGAATTATTATACATTGGTATCTTCCTGCTAAGTAAATAAGCAATAATAATAAGTCACGTTTGTCATACGCCACTCTAACGAATGAATGAAATTGGTTCATATTCATATTCGTACTCGATTCCAACGTTTCATGCATGCTCGTCAAGACCGAAAGTTACAAACTAAATCGGACGTAATAATAATAATGTGTAAAGATAATTACTAAAATAATCATTGAAGTAAAAGTAGCTACAGCTATATTTTAAGTTACATTGATCACATGCACTGTATACGATTTTGACAATTCCATTTAACCATCCATCCCCATCCACACACCCACATAGGGTATATGTATTTTTTTAGTAGAAACAATTAGCCTATAAAATATAATCATCTTGCAAGTGATGCAAATTTTAAAGCTCTACGACTAACTCTGTATATTAATTAACAAGAAACACACAATAACAATGATGCAGAATAGGCATGAAACCCAAACGTCTTACGAGTGTATATTAATAAAAGTTGATAAAAATTAGCCAAAAATGTATTAAAGTTATAGCAGCATAACGAACGGTAAAGTATTCAAATAGTATATATATATATAGAACTTGGCATGCAACTTGCTTCAAAGTTTTGTATGTAAACATGCGGAGATATAATATATCATGATAGATAAACTAACTGTTAGAATCACAGAAATCCGAGCGTACGACAGATATAATGTAATTTCTTTTTTCATAATAAACATATACATTGTCTGAATAAAAAAAGCCCATCTACAGGATGTCCTGTGAGGTTCCTGCCATACTTTATATATGGATCCTTTGGACATTTCTAAGCATAAATGAATCAAAAGGCTGCTAATAAAGGTCTTTAATGGCCCTTCCAAATTGCTGATGCTGATAAGATTACAAAAACACTTTTTCCGTTCCGGAATCTTGCATGATTTAAATATAGAAACTGGCATTCATCAACCTTCATCCTCATCTCCAACCAAACTGCCTGGAAGTACATGATGATTCCTTCCGGATTCCAGTCCTGTGCGGTCTATCGCAATTAGTGGGCGCATAGCAGTGCGGAGGCTCAAATACAGCTTCGGAAATAAAATTTCCTGTTGTGCCAACAACTGCTTAACTCGATGTCGTTCTGTCGGAGCATCAAAGCACGCTGGACAATTTTCCGGGATTATAGGTAGCCCTCTCCCTTCCGCAAAATCTCGTAAAGACTTTTCACGCACATAAACAAAGGGGCGAATCACTCGTAGGTCTCCCTCTCTGAAAGCATCATCATGAACATTATTAGCTTTGTTATTAAATAGTTGGCATTTTTTTTAAAGTTTGCAATCAATTTTAGTTAGACTTACTTCACAGTGTACGAAGCTTTCATGGTTCGCATTAAGCCGTTGTGGAAAACGGACATGAAGAAGCTTTCCGCAAGATCATCCAAGTGTTGACCTGCAATATCAAAATTATTAGCTCAGTTCACAGTTAGCTTAGTATGTACACGAAAAGAGCAGTATTTGAAGACGAACAATGCTAAATACTAAATTGGCTAAAAGAAAGTATTGCAGCGTACCTAGTGCAAGGACATTGTATCCATTTTTCCGAGCGCATGCATAAATCCGACCACGCTTCATTCGACTACAAAAACTGCAAATGGACCCTACATTCTCTGGCCCCTTTTCCATTGCCGCGGGCATGATCTCTTGCTCTTCGAAAAAGTACGGGACGTCCAAGGATTTCAAATAGGGAATCAAAGGTCGTGGGTCATAGCCGCTATGTTTCGGATCAACTGTGGTTGCTCCAAATGTAAACGATACTCCATTTTTCGCCATTGCAAATTGTAACTGTTTCATGGTATGGAGCAAAGACAAGGAGTCCTTTCCTCCGCTGAGACAAACTAGAATCTGCAAACAAACAGGATTATAATAGTCATTTTAATTCAAAGTAAAAAGTCACTTACAATGCTAAACTGATTAAAATTTCGCACGTTATATCATTAATAATCAAGGTGGCAGCGTACCTTATCTCCGTCTTTAATCATTGAGAATTCCTTCAGAGCCTGCGAGAATGATTTTAATTTTGAGCATTATTATTTTGCGAAACCTTAATGATTTCATTTCATAGTTATTACGATTAAAACATTTTTGTGCTTACTGCCAGCGTTGGTTTCAAGATGTTTTTGGGAGGACAATGCCACTTTGGAGGACGTTTGGCAGTTTCTGCAGCGCTTGCCAACGCCATGTCATTCCCCTCCCTCTTGACTAAAAAACACTTTTTGTCCTTACAGCCATTCTTTCCCAAAACTTGAGACAGACTTTTCTCTTTCTTTGTGTCCGTTCCGAGACTGGGCTCCGATGTAAATGAACAATCATCATTTGAGTCTGACTTTTCTTCAGTGTTGGGCGAATTTGAGTACGATTCATCCATGGTGTGGGATCGTCGAATGTTTAAAACTTGCCCACTGAGTGTCCGTGCCCTCTTCTTCAGCGCTTCCACCTTTCTCATCTTGTCCTTGGAGCTGAAGCTATTAGCCCTTTCCCGGCAAGCGTCCGGATCAATCCCCTGCTCCACTTGAGATATGACTCCACGTAGTTCAGACTTTAGTTCATTTGCAATCTCATTGGTCACTCGTCGCATTGCAGACTTTACACGCTCATTCTCGAACGAATTTGAGTTCGAGCTTGTCGGACTGGCAAGACATGGTGACGACTGGGATCCAAAATTTAGAGGCATTGCCATAGGCGCAGACTGGGTTGAAGGTAAGAGGGGAAGTGAGGACACATTTCCGGCCCCTGCCACAGGTTGTTGTGCGTAAGATTGCTGTTCCATCATGCCCGATCCTGCCATCTGATTGTTGTAACAAGGTACAGGGCTTGGGGTCATTACCGGACTGCACAAATGTCCCCAAGCCGCGTCACCACCACCACCACTTACAACCCCAGAATCTGAACTAATAGGGTAATTCTGACAAGCTGGGCTTGGGGAGAACGGGAAGTGAGTTGCGTCAAAGGACTGCTGCTGAGACCAATTCGAGTTTTGTGGTGCCACATTCTGTGCCATCTGATTGGGATTATACGGCACAACAGAAGGAGTATTCGGGGGATTGGAATATTGATGGTTCATTGCATAGCCATATGAAAACTGAGAGGAAGGTTCTGCGTAGCCGTTGAATCCATTTTGCAGTGGAACAGGAGGTGACTGTTGAACATTTGGAGAGATCATGTAACTGGTGGCTTGATAGTTCTGCGCTTGTACAATCGGAGCGTAGCCCATCTCAGCACTGTTATGTCGGCTGAGGGCTTCCTGGCTGATGAGTGACTCTTGACTCAACGACGGCTCGTAGTGATGATTCAGACTTGTAGATTCAGTTCTTGAAAACCTGTACTCCATCGGGTGATGGGCGGGGGAATCAGGATTTCCATTTACCGGAGGAGTTTCATATAATTCGTGCAGGACACCGACACCATTCACTACAGGAGCTGCACCCCCTTGAACCCCATCCGACATTGTTGAAGACTCACTGACAGAATTTTCTTTGGCAATTTGGGAAGACTTTAAATCACTGTTGTTGTTGTTAGTGGACGTAAAGCAGATCGATGGTCCGGTGACCGTGGCTCCTTCCGAGATGAGCATCTCAGGATCACTATCGTTCTCGTTACTCGAATAATATAGGTCGCTACAGTTACTATGGAAGCTTTCCTCAGACTTTGACAGACATTTTGTCGGACTAACAAAATCCCCCTCTCCCCACGAAGATTGAATCAACTGGTACGGAACCGAGTTGGGATAAAAGTGCGTCACATATTGACGCTCCTCATCAGCCGAGTACGTCCTAACACGGAATGGTTGCGGAGACTTGATGGAAACTGGTTTCCCGTTGGTATTGTGAACATTCAGAATCTCCAGAGCTTCAGAGGGTAACATGAACCACTTCAGACGGGCCGCTGTGGAGTCAAACATGAGCGACTGATCCGGCAAAGTTCTTCGTTTGCAAAGCTGAATGAAAAAACATAATATACAAAAAATGAAATATGTTTTATAAGCCTCGTGCGTGTCATTCAACTCGATCTTTTTCATATTCCCCATTTTCATTTCAGCTTACATTGTGAGCATTTGTCAAAATTGTTTTGGCTTGCTCGAGGCACTCTTTGTAATTTGGATAGTCTTCACTGCTGTTTCGCTGTCGCTCCTTGTATCTGATACCTTCAGTGTCGAAGATGGCCCAGCTTAGCCATTTCCGGTTGTGGTAAATCTACAACCACATAAAAATTTATATTTTTGCATTAGAGTGGTCGGGCGATATTATTATTATTAGAATGAGAATGAACTCATGTGATCCTAGCAATTTCCTAATTTTCCTCCAGCTAGGGTAAAATATAAAAAAATTACATTTGTAGAGTGATGATGGAATTCTCCAGTTTCTGGGTTGCATGTGTAGAGCGGCAATAACTTGTATCCTGCGGGGGGAGGGGGAAAGTTCAACTACCTCAATTTATCCATTCCAGAAAATGATGATGACAACATTGCTGTAAAAGTGATTTTATGTCAAATACTTACCATGTTCTGCAATAAGTTGTACTGCCTCAATCACATATTCTACTTCTTGAGCTGGAGCGTGATATGGAATAGACAGTCTTGTGAAGCCTGGGCGGAAAACTTCGTATGCAGACCCTTCCAAATGCCTCCTTAGATGGCTGCGATCTAGTCGACTGATCATGATCAGGATTGAAAATTAAAAAAGTTGATTAGATTTTAATCTGTTTATTATGGACACAACTCATATTTTCCATTTTACATATATGGAAATTCATTGAAATGGCATACCTATCCTCCAGAAGGAGGCTCTCGTACTCGCTCGCAAGTTCCAAACTAATTCCCAATAAGGATTGCCCGTAGGGTCCCGCACAGGCACAGCCCCCTCGAGCCTGTATCCCGAACAAGTCATTCAACAACGCTACCACGAAATTATGGTGCAAGTATAGCCCCTGTCAGAGGAAATAAATCCAAAAAAAAGCATTATTAAATAGCCTCGGGCAAGTAATAGTTCTCGAGCCTCTAGAGTTAGAGGATATTAGTTTACTGCATGAGCAAATAAATATATGCTCATCATGGCAAACTGAATTACCGTATCGATATGTTCAATCAGAAAGGACAGAATCCCAATTCTGGGATGAGTACATGATCCAAGGATTTTAATCTCTGGATATTTCAACCATTCAATACAAGCTTTCCTGTGAGGCAAAAACCGAGTTTCAATTATGACCGGTGTGATACCAATTTAAAACCAATTTTAGGCTAGGTTTGTTTGTTAGTACAGAGGGTTATTTTTTTCGTGTCTTACTTGGCGAAAGTAGATTCCTTGGCAATGATGTTTCCTACTCCAATCGACTCTTTCATTCGGAAAGCCAAGCCTAACCGGATTGACTCAATGATTGCGGGCGTCCCCCCTTCTTCTCGGTACTCAATATTCTATTTTAAACGAAAAATCAGGTTTTGAACGTGACATGTGCATTCCCAGAAAAGCATTCAAGTGTGGCAGTGTAATAAACAATTTTTTTTTATTTTTGGCTTATTACTTGCAAATATCGATGAGAGTCTTTCGTTACAAAGAATACAGTTCCTCCGCCTCCTCCTTCAGGAATTGGATTCTCAAAAACAGCCTTTTTCGCAATAAGAACTCCTATATAACCACAAAAAAAACTCGTCAGCAGCGGTTTCACTTCTGGTACACACAAACTATGTTGTAACCCACGCAAAAAAAGACTGTAAATGTGTCAAGAGGAGCAGCAGGGTTGCCTGTGCAATGTAACATTACACACCTGGGGTTTGGGGTCCTCCAATGAATTTATGTCCAGAGAAATACAGAGCATCCTTCTTGGCCAGACCTTCCTCCGACTGATTTGTTACAACCGGATTCATTACGATTTGAATGTGTGGAGCGGCTGCGGAATAGTCCCAGAATGCAAGTCCACCGAATTTGTGCATTAGAATGGTGACGGCCACATCATCCGTCGGAGCTCCGGTGATATTGGAGGCAATGGAAAAACTTCCAATTAGCAGTCGGCCCTTCAGCCCTGCTGCAGTCACCTCTTTTAATTTATTCTCGAGATACTTAACGTCAAAGCCGCCTTCCTGCATCTCTGGAATGTACATCATCTGCAACGAGAATCCGTACATAATTTAATTAGTCATTACAACTTTTTTTTATTCCACTTTTTAAAAATGCTAACAGAGTTATATGATTCCAGCGACATTCCATTACCTGTGCACCCGCGTCTCTCCACGGGAGGATATTTGAATGGTGTTCATATGGTCCTATGAAAACTACTGGAGGAGGTCTGGTTTCATCCCCTCCCATAACTGCATTAATGAGCTTGTGTATGGCTGCTGTGGATCCAGAGCCGCAAAACACTACAGCATCGTGTTCCGACGCTCCCACAGCGTTCCTTATAATCTCCTTTGACTCATGCCTGCGCCAGGAATAAAAAAATAAAAATGGGATTTATGGGAAGAAGATAGAAGACTAACATAATAATGTTGTAAAACGGGACGTTCGAACGAAATTCCCTTGCTGCTAACCCACTTACCGGAACATTGTGGTTTGTGACGAAGTCAGGGTTGATGTGGTATGAGTATTCCCGTAATAAGGCAACACATGATCTCTAATGTAGTCCTCGATGCATCGCAGTGGCTGACCTGACGCTGTATGATCCATGTAGACACCTGCAAATAAAAGTATTATGTACATTTTTATTATTAATTTAATGTAGGTAATAACATCAAACATTTGATTTGATGCCGTGTTAATATGGACCACAAAAATCCCTCAATGTTAACCCCAACCTGTCAATCAGTCAATCCATCAATATATTATGCCAATCCTACAGGAGGAATGCCATTTACGGAAAGCATCATCATGTCCTCTCAAAGTACATGTTTATAATACGAAAGTGCGTAATCTCGACAGTGTGTGCCCACTTCCTTCCTGCTGCTGGCAAACACGAAAGGGCGTCCACTGCGGCGGACTGTATGTGCAGTAGTAGTAGTACGAATATTAAAGGTCACAAAATACACCGACACCAGTCTTACATGACAGACAGCCTTGAGTTGTCGTCGTCGTCATAAGCTCTCGACGACGTGCTTTGTTGATAGGTGTGGTATGCACAGTAGTGGTACTACTCGACATACAAGACATTTTTCTTGCTCTCCTTCGCAACTATATCTATTTCCATCACGCACAGCAGGTATATGGCGGCGGAGTATTTTCCCCCCAGTTTTTCAACTTTCGGTTTCAAATTCTAATTATAACCAGTTTTGCCAGTCCATTTGAAATCCAGAAGAAGACGAATGTTTATAAATCAATCAGAAATAACTAGCGAAAAAGACAGCTTGATATTATGCACTTTTTTTTAAATGAACACTAACGGATGATGATTGATGACGATGGGGGGATACCGTTCGGAATACCTTAAGAATGAAAGGCTGTCTGAAATCTATATATACTAAATTCTAGTTAACTATTGGATTGGACTGGATGGATTCTGGATTGCACCCCGGGCCCCGGGCAATTGTGTTGTCTCATTCAACAAGGCCAAGAGAGTGATCTTTGTTGTTAAATGGAACAACCGTGATGCTAATTGACAAGTTTGATGTGGAACGGATCGTGATCGTGGAAACAGTCGACTGCTGCTGTCTCCTTCTGAAGTAATAGTAATATAATAACATGGTTGCGTGTGTAGTTCGGCTGAGTTGAGTTGAGTGAGGGTTTATATTGAAAAGGGCAACAAGAGTCTGCCCTCTGTCTGGTTGCTGGAGGAGCCGTGATCTTTGTCACGTTTGTGCTTCCATTTTCCGACAACCAAACGAAAATTTAGGTATATATTTTCCACAAGAGAATATCGTCGTGCCGTGCGTGTTGCATGCAGGTATTTTAGTCGGGAGTTAGTTGGGAGAAATATCCAGGCCCACCATTCCACCATGTCCAGTACCAGTTGACAACTGACAATCACCACCCCGCCCGGGTAATATATACAAGTCATTGAATTTCATTGCCCATTTCCGTCGATATTACAAAAGTTAAAAAGAATCTCAACTTATTGATCGAACCTTGAGGTCACACACTTGTTCCTCTCGTAATATTTAGCTCTGCAGGCAATTTCCAGTTTTCTTTTCTCGTCCGGGTTTATTATACCAACGGCCAATTGAGTGGAAAACTGGGTTCAAATATATTATTGAACTTCATTTGACATACACGATAATAATATTGTTTCAAAGACTTCCGTAATGCGACACCTCAGTACGGAAATAATGGCACAGTATATATACGTACGTGTTAATAATACCATGCAAAAGGATTTTAATATTGCGCTGCGTTCGAAAAATCTTCATAATGTTCTCCCCATCTTTCGCCAGCTAATCCAAAATGGTGTAAAATGCCAAAATTCCAAAGCCAAATTGGGTTACCAACCATACGGTATAGTGATGTGATGACTGTGATGAGGTCGTGGTGGAGCAGTGGTTCCATGTGAATGGGGCTTTTCCGAGGAAAGCCTTCACACAAAATTACAGAGTTCATTGAGTGTGCTCTGCTCCCCCAACCAAACTCCCATAATCACTTGGTTTATTGGCTAGGGTTTTCACTTCCCACACATCTCGATGACCCATTCCCTCTGTCTCATGATGTATTGACGCGTTTCGTACACAAAATATGTATGTATAGATCATCAACTCCACACTTTTTAACCACTACTACTGCACCAGCATTTCCAACAATAATGCCAGAATTTTGGGAGACATGCAAAAATGACAAAAAAAACAACGCAGAAGCGACTGGGTTCCAAGTTTCGACGCTTCTTGCTTGTTTATCTAATAAAACTGAGGCAGACTGAAACGAAGTTCGTTCGCAGCATCTCTCCGCAATCCTAACAACCCAAACAGGAGGATCCTTTCCTATCCACCCAACAACCTCTTCCCCAGTCAAGAAGATCTCAAGCCAACAACAGATTTTTCTTTAAAGTTTTGGTTCTCTTTCTTAACTCCATTCACTCAGTCTCACTTGTTATATGGTATCAAGAAATGGTTGGGCATGTGTGGGCACAATCACAAACAAAACATAACAGAGTGCAGCAGAGAAAACAAAGAAGGAGGCCGAATCTGAGAGAATACAATATGATCATTTGCAACTTTTTTCTGCGTTGTCTGGCTGTTTTTGTCGCTCTAATTACCCAACCTCACGGATTTACGCGGATGTGTGGACCCAAACAAAATTACTTTATTTATCATCCTTCATTTCATATATAGGTATTCGTATTCGTATATATTTGGCTGTAACGTCTTATCGTTGTTGGTTTAGTTAGGCAAAACTGGACGAGAGTTCATTCCGTTGCGGCATGCATGCAAGAAGTTGTAAAGTTTGGTGTAGTTTTTTGTGTGTGTTATTATTATGATTTTTTGTGGTAATGGTAACCCATTTCAACCGAATTTCACATTTCATCTTAATGACTCCACTGTCAAGCTGTCATTGTAATCAGGATGAGAGTATGTATATCTTCATTTTGGCAATAGATCTCATTATTAATAGCAGCGTGGCAGGCAGATGAGTTGTGAAAGGAAAAGTGTGTGTGTGTGGAACGGAACAGGACTTGAAGGAGAAATTGTAAGAAGAAGGACATTTTCAAAACTAGGGTTGCCAAGTCTGGGATGTGTGACATGATGTCGCAGACTGTTCACAACGTAACTAAATTCTCATCAAACAAATGTCTAAAATCACACATGATACATGTTATTCTACCAATCTTTTGTAAGCAACTCTGTATTTTTTGTCGCGCTCTTGAACTTCATGGTCATCCGAAAGGAAAAGTGTACTCCTATATAAACTACTTATATTCCTATACCCATTTCGGAACTTATAGTGCTTGAAAAAAGGTAAGAGTGATTGACAATGGGATGAGACATCCCCTTCACGCTCAATTAAATAAGAAATTCCTTTCAAACGGGCTTGAAATAAGTGGATATATAACCTAACCGTCCCGGGATCAGGGATTATGTCGAACGATTCCCCTGCAAACGCTAGATCAGGGTTCCCGGATTCTCCGAAATCCCACGTTGGGATAATGTTTCAGGGACATGCTCCTTAAGTTAGTCTGCAAAACTATCAATTTTTAATGATTATGTAATAGGGGCCGCCCTTTAGTTGCTACAGTTGACAGTTTAGCAAACCCAAAGCCCATGCATCAAACCTTTTTTTTAAAGAATTCTTGCTAATTTCAGATAGGATGGATGATGCATGAGCTCCTAACAAACATTGTATTATTATTAGAATCCGTGCCACTGCAAGGATGAAGGATTCTGAGTTGATAGAATTGGTACAGATGTAATAATAATAATAATAATAATAACGATAATAAATGAATCATGGGACACACATTTAATTTGTGAGAATGTCATAGCATATAGCCCGTATAAAATAAATACTCGTCGAGTGGGCTCATTTATTAGTTGACAGCGGATTACACTACGGTTCGAAAAGCCGTTCTCCCCCATTGATATTCATGTCGTAGAGGTGCAGCTGGTTGGCAGAACCAATTAATAATGCTCTACTAAAACTGTATCCAGTTTCATTCACCACTCACCAGAGATCATACAATTTTGTTGATCATAATGGCACTCTCACACTTGCAATCACTTTAAGTATAGGTAGGTATATTCACAACTCTCCTCTGCTAAAAAGAAAACTGGATCCTCCTGGCACGACACAACAAAATGATGATAAACTGGTCAACTTGTGTTTTTTTCTTCAGGGTTGCCACCACGTTTTGTGAGATATTCATGAATTTATATGGATTACCACATTTTTCTCAAGTTTATCATCTTTCATCATCACGCTTGGCTTTGCTTACTAATTCAAGTACATGCGGATAGGAATCTATCTATACTTGACCAGCAAAAATGGAAACACAACTGTCGTCGTGGTCGTATATGGTATACCAATTATACCAACACATGGAAAACCAACAAGGCAACCTAGTTTCAAAATCAAAATGAGATTGCGAAATTGGTATTGCAAAACGGGAAAACGTCGTCAGCCAGCATAGAGCTCTCATCATTTGGAAGCAAACCTATCGTATAAAAGACCTCGACACAGATTCCTCTGCCTGCCTGCCTGCTTGCGACTGCAATGGCTTCTTGAAACCAACTAATTTGGAACAAGATCAGTAGGGTAAAGGAAATGCAGTTGCATTGCTCGTTTTATTGGATTCTAAAACCCGTCTAGCCGGTGATATTCACCCATTTAACGGTTAATTGAAGCCCAAATGAATGAGCAATTTAGCGGGGGGATACATATTTATAGGTAGGTATACATATATATAGGTATATACTTACATCGTCTCGGCCCAAACGGACTCTGAAACACAGTTTCCCTTCCAATGATATTCCTCTCCACCATTTCCATCAGGCCCCGAGTATTTTTCTGGTGCCCTTTCGCCCGAAACTTTTTCCCACCTCTGACATTCACATTAGAGTCCACCTCTCCTCCTCCGCACTCCGAGGAGGAGGACGGGGTGTCAGGTAACTGATAAAATTTCCGGGGGCCGGCAGCCTTCATTGTGGACGCTGTGTAGAAAACGGACGACGACTGATTTGTTGTTGGAGGCGCACTCGGCGGTGCGTTCATTCTAGGGAAGGGCTCAGCTCGCCCTCCAATCTTGAGCAAAGCACAGGTCAACCGCTTCAGATTGGCACACTTGTTCACACACTCTCGCACTTTGGAGTACAAAAATGGAAACTGCTCGGGACAAGATACACTATGGTTCTTCTTTCTGTGCTTTTTTTATTTTATATATCAAGAGGCTTTGTCCTCGCTTCTATATTCCGGAACGACACCAAGCCGTACTGCTACTGCTGCTGCTGCTGCTGCACCTATAAAGAGAAAACAGTTTGATTTTTTTTTGTAATCACCATCAGCATAATAAGTGTTTGTGTAGTAGTAACAAGCAGAAAAAAAGAACCTTCTTCTTCTGCTCATGTCACACACTCGCGTTGACTATGACTGTGTGATGATGCTGTGAGTGAGTGAGTGTGAGTACACCATGTAAGCTGATGTAAATAAAAGATAAGGAAGGATATATATAATATGTGAGAATGAATAACTTGGAAAGCACAATGACAATATCTCCAGTTTTGTTTACCACAATCTCAATAATACACCGAGAGCAGAAGAGGATTTGGTTTGCGATTGTATTTATTTTAATTATGAACAAAGACTATATAAGTATATCTAGCTGGATTTATATCTAGCTATACTTATGCATTTGTGCAAAAAGAAGTTGTGTGGGGAGTCTGGGGATATAAAAAAACGATGTGTTGGTGGAACTAATCGTAAGTACATGCATAAGGATCATTATCTGCCTGAATGATGCACCATGAGAAAATCTCCCGTTCCGTTCCATACAACAACCCTCCTCAAGTGGGATTGTGAGATGAGATGCATATTATTACTTATTATATTTGCACACATTATTCTGTTATCATCCTCACACTCATATGTACTCTCACAGTGTGAGTCTCTGACTGACAGCTTTGGTTTCTTTTTTTTTGCAAACTTTGCGATTTTTAAGTATGTCATGTCATGTAAGGCGAAGCAAGCGTGTTTGCATGCATCCCATGCAAATTCTCTGGGGTATTTTGAGGAGGCCGGAGTGCCGAATGCGGACGGATAATATGTCAGCATGTCTTTTCTTTTTTTTTTGCATATTATCGAGTAGAATTCAAAAGAGGAGGAGGAGGATTTTTCTGGGGGAGATATACCTACAATAATCTATTGGTTTACTCGTTTCGGGATCTACTGGCATATTATTAAGTGATGATAAGAGACAGATGCTAACTTTGTTTTAAAAAAGAAAGAAAGAAAGAAAGAACCACTGGCTAAAACCAGTCAAACAATTTTGGAGTCACCTTGAACTGAACTGGTCATGCTCAGGAGAAATGACTCTCTATTCGGTTAGGGAGAGGCTGGCTGCAGAGGGGATAGTTGGATCCGCGTTTAATAACAATACATAATGTAATGTGTGCAAATACAACATAAAACATGTTTGCAAAACTTTTCAAGAATGTGATGAATGTTTTTTTCTTTGTATGTGCATGCATTTTTACCTTTCCTTGTGTTTTTTAGCTAT
>JAANSN010001280.1:0-35854 GCA_036850665.1 Dicranocentrus wangi | reverse complement strand
AAAACTTAAAACAACAAGAGCGGATTTGGCCTTGATTACAACTTACAAATATTATTAGGATAGGATAGTAGCGATAAGCGCAGATATTTTGGATGGATTGGTTGCAGGATATCGAAAGGCCGGACTTGATAGTTCGACATGAAGCAGCTATGTAACTACGTTCATAAATTCACATAGTGCATTTCGGAAGCGTTCTGATTCATATTCATAAGAGAAATAGTTGCTGTTGCTGCTCCACACCAAGGTTAATAGTGAGATTTCACTGTCCGAAAAGGGCTACGCACTTGGGGTAAAGTGCGAATCTACTTGCGAGATGTCGATATTTCTTTTTATCAAAAATGCATTTTCGCAAAACTCTAATTGTAAGTCAAAGTGTGCTGCAGGTAACAATTTGCACGTTCAAACTATAGATAAAAAGGTAACGGAGGTGTCGTGGTCTGGTCTGGTGTGACAACGTTTAGAGTTACATTAACCTAAAAATTATGAAATACATTTATTCACTACTTGCACGAACGAATTCATGAAGGGACAGGTTTTTCACATTTATGTACTTGACGGGCGATGCGATATGCTGAATTCACCTAACATTCAAATGAATCCATGTCCGCGTGAGTTGCTCCGCTCAACATTTACATTGTCAAGCGTTTAGCAATTAGCGATCTTATCGTTTTCTGTATTATCGTTAGCTTTTGTTTCAAATCAAATGAATATATAGGCATATTATATTCAATTCAATTGCTAAATTCATTTTAACCAAAAAGAAAGCCCCACATTTCAAATCAACTAGCAAAGATTCGACGCAATAACGAACAACATATAAACTATTTTCTTATATATATATATTTACACATTCCATTACTCTTAATCATGCATTCAGTCACCAACATGCAACAGTCTATCTACAACAACAAAACAAACGAAGACCCAGAAAGAAATGCCAGCAGCCAATAACGATCTTATTGTTTTTTGTATGCACGGTACAGGTGGAAAATGTGTTTGCCAACCCACCTATAAGTAGTTCATGTAGTAGACTCGCTGATTTTGATTGTGCAACTTCATGAAATTCATCATCCTGAATTCATTTTGCATGCAACGACGATGGCACATTCATTGTACGCTTGTTGACTACAGGACAGAGACATATTCCTTCAAATTCGGCCAGAGCCAGAGCAGCTTTATCTTCATATAAATAACGTGAGCCAAAATTTAGGAGAAACATTGACAGTCATTTGTACTTTTGCAGTATCCGGTGCGGGATTCGGAGTGATTTAAAAACTATTAAAAATGCGGCGCCATATTATTTTGATCGGGATTATAATAGCAGCAATAGTCATCATGTCTTCCTTTTACGGTAATATATTATTGTTTATGCCACAGGCTGTGTAATATCGTATCATAATTCTTTCATTCGAGAAAAAATCGTATATTAAATATGTACTGATTTTAGTGGAGGCTCAGTGCGGACGATGTGACGCAATTTGCAAGAATAGGCGAGACTGTAAAGGGGGATCGTGTGCAGGAGAAGAAGAGCGACTATGCCGATGCTTTGGGACACTGCGTTGTTGGACAGGGGTTTTTAATCCTCATTAGCGTCGGAAGCTGATACTCGATTTGCATTTTTGGCGATTGGTGGAAACGTGATCATACATGCTCTGGAATACAAAATGGAAGTTCAATAATCACCGTTATTACCAAAAGCAGACGCTCACCAGATACCCTTACAACTAACTTACAACTTATATCATCAAACCTTTGAAGTTCAATTTATAATGAGTAGCTAAAGAATTACTTAACTATTTACCTCGACCTCGGGATGTTCATACTTTAGATTTATACCTACACCTATACTAATTGTAAGCTTATAGGTGCAAGCCAAAACCAACACATTTGTACTAACTCGCATGGAAATGCAAACAGACAAAACCGAGTGCATATACCTATACTGAAATTGGCAATTTGTTGTTAACGAAAATGATTAATGACTTCTGCTGCACAATTATTTATTACATATTTGACAGAGTAAACAAAATATAAAATAAAAATACGAAGTGGTAATGACATTCGTTATTCCGCCAAGTGTACCTGATAATAGTGTGTAGGAGTACTTTAATTGCGCTTGAGTCGACATATTTACCCTTAGATTGACAAATCGTTAACGCACAAAGCACAGTATAGCATTGTCAAAAGAGCATGAGCATAGACGTTCTATCAGGTATAATGTACTTTGATAGAGACGACGTACAGTTCGGCTCGGAATTTGATTGCGCCAAATACCGACACATTTTCGGGCTTTTTTGATAGAACCTACAACATAAAGAAATATATTTCTATCCTAATGTTTTCACGAGAAACTGCTCTTGGCTCTTTCGTTGCGGTTACGGTTTACCTACTCGTACTCTTGACACGATAGACGTAATAAAATCATCCTTCATTTATTTGTATCTAGGTAGTTTTATCTCTGCAGTTTATCAGAGGAAGCCTAGGAAGCGCAGTTAACACGGCATATTTTGAGCCTACCCGTTGTTGACTTTACATTTACTACCAACTATTACCAACGAAAGCAGTTCCTGGTATTGGAAATGATGTGAGATAAACATATTAAAGTTTACTAAAGTTTCGTTCCACCCTTACACTATTTATTTTATTACAGTCCGTGAAGTCATAATCTGAACGCGAGTTCTAGTTGTACCATTTTCATAAAACTTTTACCCACAAGCAGAATCAGCAAAGGATTAAAGGAATTCTTGCAAGCACTTCTTTTTTAATATTAAGTAACACTGTGTCATGATGGCATCTCCATTCTACCGAATCACTGAAGGTGTAAAGTAAAGGATTAACCCAATTACGTATATAACCAACGCATCTACGTGAGCCTTGTTCGTGATCCCCTTGTTCAAATAGATTTTTGAAATGGGACAGAATAACTGATCACACAGGAAATGTCTGGATCATGTAGGTTTACAAAAGACGAGATACCCTCGTGGATAGCATGGGAAAATTGTAGCCCTCCACTAAGTCAAATTCTAACTCTTTTTCTATTCCTGCTGTCAGTAACGTCGACCAGTGGAACGTGCGCAATTTGTTGTCCTCCAGTATTTAACAACCCAGACGAGGGCATTGTGAGTATTCGCGAAAGATCACCGTTATTGCATACGGTTTCCTACATTACTCGTTGTATTTTGTCAAGTGAAGACGTCATGTTAATATCCGATGACATTCCTGCGCTTGCCGAATCAATAAATATGCAAAGGTACAAAGGTGACAGGAGATGGTGTACATATCCGGAAAATTTGCCAATGTCCTTTATGACAGCAGAATCGTTTTTAAGTACAAAACTTGGATTTTTCAAGAGATTTAACTTGGAAGTGCCTAGCTCAACTGTCAACAACGTGATACATCCACCAACAAGTAAACGGGCAAACTTCATATTTACAACTTCCTCAGAAGTTCAAATGCAAATGTTAATTGAAAAGGTGAGTATGTATTTCGCATGCATTGATTTTTACTATACAAGTTTACTACTATACTACTAGTTTACTATATAAATAAACGTAAGAAACTATTGGGGCATCTCGCACATATTTGACAAAACAGGTTGACGACGAGCTTCGCCTGCTGCGATCTGGGAGTAAATTAGTGTGGCAACCTATCATAATATTTCTTTGGTCTGAAATTCAGCAAATTTTTCTCATTAACGAGAAAAATATTTCCACTCCCAGTCAAAAGGTGCTGAAATCGTGGTTTAACAAATACCAACCAAATTTTGCTGTGGATAGTGGAATATTCTTTTTCTTCATGGTTCAAAGAGGTAGCAGCATTCGCTCGCAATCCACCTTGTTTCTTACTATACACGAGGCGTACAGCTTGAAAACCAAGTTTACGGTGCGGCAACTGACTGAGGGGAAATCGAGTTGGAACAAGAAGACCACTTATTATGATGATCAAAAAGCTAAGTGCAATGATGCCAAAGAAAGGTCTTCAGCGACAGAGAAAGTCAATTCCTACATATTCTTGGAACGATTCAGGAGGCGATCAAATTTTGAGAGGCTGCCTCTTGTTGCATCTGTCATGGTCTGATAATATATGCATTCTAATCGTTAACACAATGCATTTTTTGAATTATGAATTTAAAAGTGTGTATTGGTCAAACTACACAGAATGCATCAGGCTACTCTGACTGGTTTACAATGACACGAGATTCGAACGGTGTTTTAACGCTAGAAAAAGGATTTTCCGTGAGTATTTACAGAGATTTCCAACGCATGATGAACTTTAGGTGCGTCACCACAAAAAAACCAAAACTTTAGTCGTGTTTTCACTTGTACATAGGTATTTGATTGTGAAATCTTTCTTTTACATTTATTTTGTTAGTGAAAGTTTAATAGTAACGGAAAAAGGCTCGTCCAAAAGCAAATCTAACTCATCTCAAGTCGCCCCAAGTAGACCCCTTGACTTGGAGTTGGCCGATATTTCGCTCAACCAAGAAGCAGTATACCCAGAAAGGGCTGAAGCCTTCTCCTTTCTGCAGCCAACCTACTCTGGAATGTATGCGAGCTATGATTAAATTAGTCATCTCACGATATATAAAAACAGGAAATGTAACATTTGCATAAGGAATGAACTGTTGATGATTCGCAACACAGATACCAAGCCTTTTTTCAACAACCTTCTGCAAACTCCATAAGGGACATCGTTAGTGCACCGTTTAAACTATCTCTTTGGATAACTTTAATCTCCACGTGGCTCTTGCTGATTAGTTGCGTTTACAGCTGGGGGTGGGTAGCAAAGAGAAATGGAGTCAAATCATACTACATGGATGTAGATTTCATCAATGAAATCGGATTGTGGACAATAGCGGCAACTTGTCAGAAGTGTAATTTAAAACTATCACTAATTATTATATAATTATTTTCAAACATTAATAATATATCTTGTGGTTTTGGCAGCGTGGTACATATCTCCAACCACCCTCATATTCAAGACGATTTTCTACATAGGCTCCCTGATGGCTGTTGTATGTTATGTGGCATATTCTGCTACAATTGTTTCGTTCTTGACAGTGAAAACCGTGCCAGTGAAGTC
This sequence comes from Dicranocentrus wangi, assembly GCA_036850665.1. NCBI lineage: Eukaryota > Metazoa > Arthropoda > Collembola > Entomobryomorpha > Entomobryidae > Dicranocentrus > Dicranocentrus wangi. The sequence continues at coordinate 30,772 of JAANSN010001280.1, read as the reverse complement.
GTTCTTAGATTTAATCGAGTACGAGTATAAGTTTACTGTACATGAATATAGTCAAGCTACTAAACTCCTATTACTAGTAAGTCCATTTTATTGTTTTAAAAATCAATTTATCTGCTCTTTAAGCATGGGCACAATGGGTAAATATGGGTTTCTTGCTTACAGGAACTGATAGACGAGTTTAGTTTGCCTCAAAAAGTTATTACCACAAACACCGAAAAAGAAATAACTCATATAATTGATTCGAAAAAAGCTTTTTTATCATACCCTGACCTGTTCTACCAAATTGCAGCGGAACAAAACTTTACGGAAAATTTTCTTTGCGTTAACATACATAACTTGCCTGCACAAAACGTGCCTTACAAAACTTCCATGTTTGTTAAGAAAGGGTCGCAGTATCAGGAGCTTTTCAGCGAAAAGTACGTATTTATAACATCCCGCAACGTATCATATATGATATCAACAATTACCAATTATGATTGATCGATTATTAATGTTTTGTTTCCTTTGTCAGGTTACTTATTTTGCTGGAACGTGGACTCAATTATCGATATAGGCACGCATACGACAGCAAACGAGAGATATCATGTGTTAAGCCACAATATGATGACGGGCAAACTGTAGTAGATCCTGTTCATTTAACTGACGTCTTCACTGCATTTTTAGTCATTTTCATCGGATGGATAATTGCAAGTTGGGTTCTATTCTCGGAAAGATTGTATCACAGGAGGAAAGTTTTCTATCTGATATTTTAATCTTTCAAAGAATCATGAAAAAGTTTAAACTAGAATTTAAGTTTCTTGTACAATTTTCATTCAATCGAGTTTGGATTTTTAAATGTCTTGTAAGACGTACAGCCATAGACTTAGAGCTTATATAATACTTTAACCGTGCATACAACAATTACTGATTCAATCCGACAAGATCCAATGAATCCTCGTTTTCTTAAAAACGTAAAGTTGTAAGCCACGTTGAATTTATCTTTTATTAAACGAGCAAAGAGTTGCTATTAGTCCTGTTAGTTGGATTAGGGAATTCATTCCTTCGGCAATCCGCATGTGGGTCAACCCAATGTGCTATAAAATAATAAATTTTGCTCGGTTTAATTCCAAAATGTATATATTATATATATTACTCTGTGTAAAATTGGTTACGAATTCCATCCTTGTACTCATTACCTTAATGAAATAGAGTTTGGTTATTTCTGGGAATGCACAGCTCTTACACACTCGAAAAATATTAGAAATTATATCCTCGGCAGAATATCCCAATTTCCATAAATGACTAATCACTTTATAAGCTTCCTCAATGTTTCCATCTCTGCAGTGTTCGAGCATTTGCTGAACGGCCATGGGTGACGGTTCATCACAAACCTTCACAGTTCAGAATTTGCAAAATATTATGATTACCATAGGACATCATTTGCTTAGAAAATCATAATCGTGAATTTCATCAATTCGTCATCATTAAAAAACTTTTACCTTGAAAACATTATCTGGTGTAATGACTCCAAAGCCGTGAAAAGTAGCTTGTAAGTTGTTTAGCGCTTGACGCATATCTCCTTGAGCTGTGAAGACAATGGCTTGCAACCCTTCGTCTGAGTAATTAATCTACAAGTGACATGATGGTTTTATACCGTTTATGTACTCCCGGTTAATAGGTACAGTATGCTTTCACTTTCATAAGGAATATAATTAAAAACGTACATTTTCAGCAATACAAACAGCAGTTAGTTTAGCCAAAACCTGCGCGTCACTAAGTTTTCCAAATCGGACCACTGCACAACGAGACTGAATTGGAGGGATGATCTTTTCACTTGTATTACAAGCCAGTGCAAACCTAGTGGTTTGCGAATATAATTCCATGGTTCGTCTTAAGGCCTGCTGCGCTCCTTCCGTCATACTGAGGAAATAAAAAATTTCACGATAATAATAATAACTAACCATGCTACAATTAGTTTTTCGGTTGTACACATCCTGCACCTTTGACCTTACCTGTCAGCCTCATCCAGAATTATAATCTTATGTTTTCCAGCTGGAAGAGATATTTTCTGCTGGGCAAAGAGTTTAATTTTGTTTCGAACAACGTCAATCCCTCGATCATTAGAAGCATTTAACTCCAGCACTGCTTCCTTAAAATTTTCCCCGAGGAGGATCCTGGCAAGGCACAAAATTGTTGTTGTTTTCCCTACACCAGGCGGTCCCTTGAACACCAAATTGCAGGTTTTTTTTTACAAATTAAATATAAATTTCTTCTGCGTGCGTTTATTCATTAGTCCGACTGACAGTGACTTGTTTCATACGACATATATATTTCTTACAGCAAGTATTATGTTCGGCATGTTTCCAGTTTTCGCAAATACGGACAGTCTAACGATAGTTTCCTCATTACCCACAATCTCTTCGAAAGTTTGAGGTCTGTGTTTTTCAATCCTAACAAATTTCAACATATTAGCGTTACAACACAAGCCACATCCTGATCTGATATATATATTAAATTTCATTTGACTTACCACGGCATGTTCGAAGTACTGTCATCAGCTGCTGCTTGTCCTCCATCCTTCTTGACAGGACTTGCAGCTTTCTTTTCCGGTGATGAAGCCTTCTTATTCTTATCCTTCCTCTTGTCAACTCTCTTCCTACTGATTTCCTCCACATCACTGTCATCATCATCATCGATGACCATCAACTCCTCGTCCGGTCCAGACATTTCCCCTCAACTCAACTATTATTTATTACCAGCGACAACAACAACAGGCTCAACTTGTGGTGGATAAATATCTTAAATCTGAAAAAGTGTAACTGCCAACTGCAAACTTGTGTAAAAAAAATTATGTCAAATGCGGATTGAGATTGAAGAATTCACTTTTATGTCTAATTACGAGACTATATGAAGTGTCCTTTCAAAAAGAAAGAGAAACACACAAAAGGAACGAGTGTGCTTTTGTTGACTACAAAAAAAGTAAAGGAGACAGTTGTTGTAAAGCCGCACTCTCGTTTTGGCTCCCAGACCTGCTTTGTGGGGAACGTGATGTGCGAGTGTGCGTGCGTGTGTGTCTGTGAACAAAAAGTGTGAAATGAAATGAAGCGATACTTCACTAGTATGCATTTAGTTTTTCATCTTTGGTAAAAACGTATTGTCGTATAGCATAATAGCATATATATTTTATTTCCATTTCCAACTGCAAGCGCATTAAAACAACCCATTTACAACTAATAACTAGGAATGTGGTATGTGGTTAAAATTAAAAGTTTAAATTAGCTTTTTGTCTTTGGTCCACTCGGGATCCGACTTTTTATGCTCTACTGGTCGTCCGCCGGTGTGTCTATACATGCATTCGGAAATCCCGTACCCTTCTATTCCATCGATGATGAATTTGCACCTCCGTTCCACAATCCTTGCCTCCCACTCCCACCCAATGTTAAATTCAATCGTTTCCAGAACCTTAACCTGCACGTAGTACACTTTCCCGTGGGTTGCTTTCATCCGGAAGCCGTAATCCGTGGGAGGATCCCCGTTTTCACCGTATAAGTAGAGGGGCATATCAACCCAAGTTAGACCATGAAGTGAACCGTCAAAGTCGTACATGTAACCAAGCTCCAGCCTAATTAATTAATTAATTAATTGAGTATATATATACCATTACAAATTGCAACAACTAATTAAGTAATTGGATTGGGATTTATGTGAAATCTCTATCTTACTGGGATGCCGTCACGGGTTGGCTAACGTTTCCTACGTCAAATCTTCTACCATCATCCAGACTAAACATGTGGAACATGTAGCGATGAAGGAGTTTCCAGTTTCGTTTCACACCTAATATTACAATTGGCAGTAGGTGATTATAAATATAAGACTTTTAAAGAATCCTGAATATATATCAATTTTGTCGAAGCGATGTATTTATAAATAGTTAGTAATACGTGTGACGTTTGCACATGCACACGTAGTTACTTAAAATACCATAACTGTGATCCCGCATTGAAGGTGCAGAGAACTTGTAAACTTTGCCATCTACCACAACTTCAACGGTGATTGTACCATGCTGCTCGTAATGCGTTTGATGTGCCCTAATTAAATGGTATGGCAAAATGGTAAAATGCTACATACAATCTTTGAATGTTAGCAGATAAATAGGTAGTGATGGAACAAGTCATTATAACCTACTTACTCTTTTAACTGCTGAAAATATTCTCTACTCCATGATTCTTTTGCTATAGCTCTGGCCATCGCTACTGGAGGTACGTCAGTATCGTAATCAAAGTATTGGAGGTTTGATTTCCAATCAGCATTTAGTTTAACCTGGACAAGTTTTCCATTGTTCTGGGAGTCCCTTGGGTATAAATTAAACTCGCCATAAACCTCATTTAAGATTAAAGACTCAAGAGTTCACGTACAAAAGTATTGCTAAATAGCAATTAAATAAGTATAGGTACTTCATTTGTCCCGTATACTGAAGTTTCCAATGCTTCATTGGCACAACCGGTTCATACTTGAGGCCTTCTGCCCCAAAGAATTCATCACTTCCTCCGAAAAGTTGACAGTCTGGTAACTTTGGCGAAAGCAAGTATCCAATTTCCGGTATTCTGTAAGGGAAAGTTCGTTCACGAATTATCAAAACAGTATTGTGATCAATTTCCTGGAATATATAACTGTAGAAATATAGATCCGGAGTGACGAACCTTAAAATTAGAAACCCGTTAACCACATCGTGAGGTCTTCTAGCAGTTCCAGTGATAATGCAAAATCCATCCGAACTTGCCCCGTTGAAATAAATAGCATCAATAGCTTGGTAATGGTCAGACAGTGGTTGAACTTTGTCCATTTCTGATGGACTCGATTTTGACTTTGTTCCATAGCCAGACTCGTACGTTTCGACTTTAGTGTGATCCTTTGTAGCGTCTGGCTTGCGGCTGTCCTTCCACTACGATTTGTTAAGTGGAGACTGGAGACTGTATTTGCAACTATTACTTGATAAACGCTATATAAAATTATGTAGTCAAACCTTCCGAAATTTCATGAGGAGGATGAATACTATTAGTTTTGGCCAATACAACTTCCCCTTTTGACTGTATACACCAGCAATTTTTGGTGGATCCTTCCGACTGAAAGTGAATCCCAGAATAATGAAAATGCCAGTTAATAATAGCCAGCTAAAAAGTCCCCCACAGCAGCACAACATTTTAAAGATGATGATGAAGTTTATTTTGGCTTGATTTCAGCTCTTAATTGAGCTTCAGTCTTGGCCAGTGTATCCGCAATTAGTTACTCAAAAATTAAGGTGTCATTAAGGAATTCTTAATTTTGCAATGGTTGCTTGCAGCCGGTATATGCGGTATTGCCGTATTACAACCTTTACAACCACATTCGATAACACTTTGATGACACTGGAGTTACGTGCAATTATTTTTTGAAGTTGAGTATGTGACGTTGTGGGAGCATAACTGAATTGAGAGACTGAATGAGCGAACAGGTGTGCAGGGAAGAGATAAAACTTACTTATCTGTTTATGACATTACGTGTGGTAATGCATTTGTTATAAGTGGAAGGTGGGAACATAAATGCATGTTCATTCAATCATTCGTATAATAAGAAACAAGAATTGGTTCATTACAAACTACAACCACTTCATTTAATACGAATTCACACCTCAGTTTGATCTGAACTGTCCCTTTCATGGTTGTATATTCAGTAGAGTTAGTCTTATACATATAAATTTTGCTTAATGCTGCACAAATGTCAAATGCATGTATTCTCTTTTGGAAATTATGCAAATATTGCGAATGGGAAATGCTACAGGAAAATCTAAAATAGATATATTTTCTGGTGTCATGTAGGTTTTAGATTTAGATTAAACAGAACTGATTTTATTTTCCAAGTTGATTATTAAGTAATCGAAAAAGATTTAGGTGTCCTACGTTTAGGTAGAAGGCGACATTGTCTCGAATTCAGTTGTATTAGACACAAAGATTACGCTTAAATCATTATGGGACTGGTGTAAATTCTTATTCATATCAATAGTATTAGTTATATCATCCAATTTATCCTGTGAAAATTCGCAACTTCTTTCGGGTCCGATGCTACTAGGATTAACTTCGTTTCTTCCTGTGAATTGACAACATTTTCACTATTCATGTTCATGGTGCTTTTTTCGCACATTTTTCTGCTGTGCAAACCAAAAGTATGACTCACCTTCTCCCAATTCTTCATTTACATTTCCTATTCGATTATTTCTCCAAAAACGAAAAAGCACACAAATTACAGCGAACGAGAACAAAGAGATTATCAGTGTCAGTAAAATTATTAGCCAGGAGGTGCTGAGACGAGAAAAACCATACAATCTTGGTTGACTCAATTATTTACTGAAGGCTACATGACTCGTTGATTGTAATACACATATTTGCATAGTCTTTTACGAGGAATATGTGTCGTCGTCATTATATTTCTTCCCAACTAACTCTGGGATGTTAGACTCAAGTTGAAGGATTTGATTGCAGCTGCACAGTAGTATTGCACCAATACATTCGCTAAACAAAGAGCTATCCAATGTAAAATATTTTTGACATGTGCCTCTGAACGTAAAACAAAATCGTATAATTATCATCATGTGCCTCCTTGTCCGATGTTTAGCCAAGTAGTATACCAATTATCATTATCTTACTCTCTGCAGTACTGAATGCATTTTTGGGGGCTCGGATGTGATGTAAGAAACTCATGCCTATTTTTGAAATTGATTTCCTTTCGAATGCAGTCGCACTCCCTTTGTGCCGCTATGCAAACATTTCTTAGTGTTTCATCATATAATCGGCAAGACCTGACACATAAGTTCAATTTACTTACTGAGATTAATATACCCAAGTATAAGAGTATTAAAGTGGTAATAATGGTCTCTATTTAATTAATTTGCTTAATTACTCAAAGCAAAAGCGCATGCAGTGCCGGTCTTCGAGGGCTGGGATCGTTAAAGTTGTCTCAACAGGAGAAGACTTTCTTTTGGTCATGACTTTTACAAGGGCAAGTATAATAATCAGTTGGATTTGACACTTTCTAAAATTCACGAAATATGTATTGTGTGATTCTGAGTGATTAGGACTTCGAGAAGATGCAACCAGATGAATTCATATAATGCACCGAGATATATACATCTTCCCAGATATAATGTAACATATATGTATAATGTAGGACCCAGGACAGGACCCACCCTACAACTACACTATTTCACCTTGCTACAACCCATATAACCATGGTGTACACATAACCAAGTTAGGGTAATTTGGTTCGAAAATCCACCGGAAAACCGGATGAAACGGATGAAACCTAGATTTATTCGTCAATGAATATGCGTATATACAAGGTGCATACACGTTGCGTATATATCGAAAGCTAATGGTAGGACGATGTTTCCGTTGGGTCGCATTATTGAGAATTCTTTATTTTTAATTGTTGCAACAGTAATAACAAATTATTAATATGGACACCGTTATAAATAACAAAAACGTACAATAATAGCATATCGGAATATAACTTATTATGATGTATGGGTTGAATTAACTAACCCATAAGTAAGTAATTCTTCGCTTGTCATGTCGCAACATACCACCCTGACGTTGTTTAAAGATGTGTCGTCAATACCTTTAAAAATACAAAATGTTAATGTATTTACTATTATATTTGCAAAAGTAGCCCAACATGTCTGAGCGTCTGAGATTTCTGTTTTTGCTTGTAATCCAAGTGGTATACATACTACCAAAGAAAATGGAATTGCAAACTTTGTTTGCTCTGTGCTCTGTGCATTCAACATTCAACATACGACACGACAACAAATGTTATTTGAGGATGCTGAATCTCATTGCGCATATTTTACTGTGTGAAACTTTCAGCCACTCGTTTTTATCTATGCTTGCAGTAAGCCAGTAAATGCGTAAATTCCAATTTCCAAGTGACGCTTCATCATGTCTAAACTAAAATATGCAACGCGATCGTGTATATCGTGTGTCATTTAAAGAATACCCCCCAACCTACAACTACCAAAAATTCAACGGTAAATCAAAATGAAACTAAACGGGCAGAGGATATTCTACGACTCGTGCTCATGTCTCTACAATCATACATGCATGGGTAATATGAATAAACTTACTAATTCCTTGTGGTGCTTCAATCTGAGTTTGCAAACCACAAATGTATTGGTCAGTTCCACAAATTCTAGGTGCAGTCCATTCTCCCCAGCGCTCGCCATCTCCGTCGATAAAAGCAGTCCCTTCGGAACAGCTATAGTCAGACGAGGGAGATAAGAAATATATTGAATATACCAAAGGAACGCGGTAATGTAATTCAGAATTACTTTACATAGTGTTATTTGATTGAATTATTACAGGACACGCATGTTATTGGTGGCCGACTCGTCGACATTAGCAGTTGTCTCTTCAACAGATCTGAGCATGAAGCCACGTGCGAAACCAAGTCCGTCGCACCAAAAGATGTTCCCCCATTTTCCCCAATTACCTTCGGAGCTTGTTATTGTGTCAACGGGTGTTCCTGGGCCAGATGTAGATGGAATTCCGCAATAGAATTTAATACCATTGAGACCTGATGTAAGGAAGTAAAACACGTAAAACTGGGATCTTAAAAGCAAGAATCCGCAAAATTGTAAGCGACCACATACAAGTGTCATCAATCACAATATCCCATGCGTCCCATGGATCGGTTTTCAATTGAAATCCAATGACTTTGGTGCCCTGTGGACAGCGTTGGAACGGTCCCCATTCCTTTAAGTAATTGTATTAGTACGTTATGTAATTTAATTGACTAAGCTAATATTCTAAAGGTTATACAAAGCACGTTCTCCCAGAAGGCTTACCCCCCAGTTTGTGACCATTGGAGAGGTTAGAATGTCTTCGCCTGCCACAAATTGCACACCAATGCAACAAAGAAAAATTAAAAGCTTGCTATCCATATTGCTTTGTTTTTTATGAGGATTCTGCTAATCAGGTTTGAGCACCGAGTTTCGTGTTTGAAACCTGCCTTGTGTGGACTGATGTCCCACACAGCATTTCCCAGCAAATAAATCCCACTCAAAATGCAAATTCAAAACATGCAGTAGCAGTACTTATACTGATGTGTTGATGTGTAGTGGGCATCTTATCGCTTTGACAGTGTGCAGAAAGGGATTTCCGAAATAAATATTTAAATAGCATGTAGCACAGAGCATAGAGATAATTATCAATGCTCTTTATGGATTTTGAGATTCGATGCCTAATATGTGCGATAAGACAAGACATAGCTTTCACATCATTATTGGAATGTGATACGATACGAGTAGTGGTTTGGTGAGATGGTGTGTGTATTATGTCCAATAACGTGCGATATTGATCGCCAAATTATAAATCACGTGACATTAATTTCCAAAGTCATTACGCCTATGAACTTGAAAACACTTTCAACACTGGAGATGTAGATAGCACACGTGTATCAGGAGCAGGTGAGAAGACCATTAATTCAATTACTTTTGCTGAACTCGCAGATCCTGACTTTAACAAATCGCAAAAGTGTATCATTATGAGTATGACATTTGCAAATAATATAATATAATTAAATATATTTATTACAATCCGATATGCTGATTTCATCGACAATTATATTTTCAATAGAAATACTCGTAATGCGGAATGCAAACATTTGTCCACTTATCATAAAATAGCTCAGAAGTGAAAATTATGTTGCTCGTGTTTGCTATATTGGTACACTTTGATGAACTGAAACAACAAATATTAAGGTTCAGAAGATGTTTACTTGGGCGAAGATGATAATGTTTGTTCGGAAAATCCAATGAAATAACAAAAATCTTAAATGCTAAAAAGCTCTTCATGTGATATGCAATAATATGCATATGTGCCATTGTCAAAGAGTCAAAGTCAGACACACACTTGGTCTTTATCAGTATTTTACAGTTTGTGACTAAAAGACTCACAAGCAGATTTAGAAATTTCGTACCCGTTCTGAATCCTTTACTTTCCGTAAAGTGAAACACCCGTGCTATTTACGTACGTTTAAAATGAAAATCCCTAAACATGGATAAATGATACTTCGTATTAATTATTATTACATCATATTAGGCAAAATAATATTATGATTCGTATTCGTATTAATTCTACCAGAATGAAAATAAGCATAACGCGAGCTTCTTTGGAAATTATTATTTGCATGCACGGTGCGAAAAACAGGAATTATAGCAGCATCAACCTCTTGACCACCGAAATCACATTTCACGCTTTGCTTGCACATGGAATTGTATCTCAACTCTGAACAGGCTGGTAAGCTTTGTACGTGCTGGTAAATGTGGAAATGGTAGATGGAAAAGTGTATACACTTGTATAAACACTGCACATCATCACAGTATTTCTCTGTACATTAATGAGTACCTATATTGTATTACGCTCTCTTAAAGTATTACGTTTAAGCGTAGGTCTCCGTCTTCACATTTTTTATCACACATGTCCCTGTCCAAAACAAAAACAAAAAAATATGGTAAATTGCTGAGAATTTAAAAACGTGTTTCTGGAGTTAAACAAAATGTCCAAGAACAAAAATACAATCAAATTCTTCAACTGCAGATTTTGCTTCTCGTTTTTAGAAAATAGAGAGAAGGCTGAAAATCACCTTGAAAAATTCCATCGCCAAAATTACGAACAAATCAGAGATATTAGTTCTGCAAATAGGTTTTCGAAGAGAAATAACATTGCCACTACTGAGCAAAGGTACCTTCTATTCTTGCATACAAATACTAACTATCGCTAATAGTTTGCAGTAGTTCACCCGATATTACATTCCATTATTATTCAATCCATGGCATTAAGGAAACCATTTTATTTTGCAGAACTACGAGGTTTGATATCAACCTAGCCTTTATCGAATTTAGCACGACGCAGCCGGTAGTGTTGCTAGAAAACTGTGAATTACCACCCAGTACTGTTGTTCCAACAGAGAGGCCTAAAGCTAAAACAGACGGTCTACAGTCCAAGGGGAAATGCCTACCATTAATGAACGACAAGTCACCTTTAAATGAAATCCAACCTGGGGGAAGAAAACGAAGAAAGTGTAAGGACACTGCAAAATCACGTATATCAAGTCTTATATCAAAGATAAGGGAAAACGACAGCGATAGTGATACTAACATCCGCGAGGACAAGGAGCCGCAACGTAACCGAAAAAAAAGATATAATACCCATCAGGAGGAAGAAAGTACGGCCACGGATTACGTAGCTTCATTTAAAAGAAAAAGTGGTAGACCAAGTGGTACCACAGCCGCCCCTAACCAATTGGAGAAGATAAAAGAGCAAGGTTATCAAGAGTGTCCGATTTGCAACAAGTTCTATAAACCCAGCAGCTTCGCCTACCACCTACGCCGTCACCGCCTTGCGGAAGAATTGGAAATAAAACGGAGCTCGGAAATCGACAGTACCAACAGTCCCCACGTAATGAGCGATCCGCCAATCAATTCAATGGCGTTACGAACCAAGCCATTCACGTGTAAAATATGCCTGAAATTTTTTGAAAATGAAAAATCGTATCTTCACCATTCCGTCAAGGCTCATGGCGAACATCCAGTGTCTTATTCATGTCTGGTATGTCGTTCCCCAGAGATCAGTATTGCCTATTTGGTATTTCACATGCGAGTAAATCACCCTGAAGTGTTTGAGGATAAATCAGCTACAGCAAATGAAAACGCACCAGAAATATGCTTATCCAAAAGAACACGCCGCCGCCAGTACGAAAACAAATTCACCTGCGAAAAGTGCCAAAAAGGATTCCCTTGGATAAGCCTGTACAGAAAACACTTATTGTTACATACTCGAACGGAGAAATTGTCAATGAAAAAACAGTTTCATTGCACAATATGTGACAAATATTTTACACGCCAGGATGGTCTTAAGCGGCATAGCAGGTTTCATATGGCTAATAATCCTTTAGTCTGCACATTTCCCGGATGTAATAGGGCGTGCGATGCTGCGGATAAGCTTCGTCGGCACATGGCACTCCACTACTCCAACGATAACGATAGGGTTCAATGTAAACAATGTCCGGCAAATTTCACCCGTCAAGACCGACTGAACCGACACATTCAAATTCATCATGGCAGTTCTAACAGCAACGCAAGTAGCAAACCGCTTAATATTCGAAGACGGTGGTCTCGTGTTACAAAAGCTGCAGATCTCCTGCAAGCATTAAAGGCTGAATCTTCAACGTCTGCGCCTGACCAGATTTTCCAAGTTAAGACTGAGGAGGGAATGAATGATGAACTTTTTAGGATCCGAACTGTACAACTTCCAAGTATTGATCTGGTTGATAAAATTATTCTAGATGAAAGTGGCAAAAGCACGCATATCAAAGGAGAAAAACTAGATGCTCCAACTGAAAGTGGGAGTGCACAGGTGTATACAACAATAGGTGATTCCAAAGCTCCAGAAAAAATGGAATGGAAGTCGGCTCTAGTTAGACAAATTTCTTCTGTAAAGCAGCAACTACAAGAACGACTGCAGGAGCATCAATTTGAGGGAGAAGGAAAACGCATTTTTAAATGTGATGAATGCGGCATCAGCTACATCCGTAGTTGGTTGTTACGCATGCATTTCAAAACAGCTCATGGACGCGTCATAAAGGATGGAAAAGGGATAGGAGAAGGTAATTCCAGAGTAGAAAACGCGATTCAGTTACTCTGCGGAACGTGTGGGTATCTCGCTAAATCTCCGAAGGACCTGGAAAGTCATATGGCTTCGGCTCCCAAGCACGGAAAGAAATATGCGTGCAGAGTGTGCGGACGAGGATTCAAAGTTTTGGATAAGCTTGAAAAGCATGAAAAAGTGCACTTCGAAGAGAAGAAGTACAAATGTAGTAAATGTAATAGACGCTTCGTGCGTCCAGGTTCTTTGAAAACGCATTTACTCAGAGTTCACGAGAACGGCGATGCGCGTAGGATGAAAGTAAACTGTAAAGTCTGCAACAAAATATTTGCTGTGTCTTACATTAGCACTCATATGTTAAGTGTGCACCCGGATAACCCGGACACAAACTCGCCGGTGTGTGTATCCAAGCCGCAATGCAAATTGTGTAACGATACCTTTACTACAAGTATGTCCTTACGACGCCACATTCAGCTAGTTCATCTGGGAAAACCTGTTCCAATGTGGGTGAATGGAAAGAAAACCTTTAGTTCTGGTAGTATTAGAAATAGACTCTTTACCAAATCGCAAACCGAAGCATGTAGTGAAAACAACAATGGAATATCAGTTCAAAGCCGGGAAGAAACTGATGGAAGGAATAACCGTGAAGAAACTGTCACAATATTAGGAATTTGATTTTGCTAGATTATTTAAATTCCTACCTGTATGACCGATATGTATGTTTCTAACAATACAACTAATTAACTTAAATTGAAGCAATGTATGCTTTGCAATTTTACCATAACATATGGATTCACATGCCATTACTTTACTTCTCGACATTATCAAGCATGCAACATAAATAAACAGCTCATTTCAAGGAATACAACTACCAATCTTTTATTTGGGTCATGCATGAGTAACATAATTGTCCAAAGTCGGTTTTTTGTGCTGTGTCAGATAGGGTTTCGATCTGACAAAACCTGGATTTAATAAACGCCTCACACTAACAAGTCACAATCCTTAAAGTCGCATGAGCTGAGTGAGTCGCAGTAGCAAAGTTCTGCCTTATTTCCCGGAGCTTAATTAAGCAATGTTTTCAGCATCGAGCATATAATTTGACACTGTCAATTCTTTGTTTTTAGTATATCGTATCACAACTTGTTGAATAAATTTCAACTACCAAAGAACTCATGCCAGCCATACAATATTCAATGCATTCAATTGCTGGAAGGTATCTATGCCCAAGAAATAACTCAAAAATTTAGATAGAAGAGATATAATGGAACTGTTTGCGTATGCGAATATGTAATGCGTATATCTATAACTATGTATGCTTTGTACATAATTAGCAATCATAATCTTGTATAGAGATTGAGAAGTTTGTTGTTCAAAGTATCAGCACTTCTGATTGTGACCCTAATTCCAAACCGGTATAGAGTAATGCAAACCATTCGTGTACCACGAATCAATAGATGCGGCCAAAAATGTTAACTGGATTTTAGTATCTATCGCTTCTCCAGCTTGGTATAGTTTATGCACAGCCTCGGGCAGAGCAGGTTACAATGCCTCGGCAAGCAATTTCCCAGTAGGATCAATCCACGAATTTATTGCTTTTAGTAATCCGTAGTAACTTCACGAAAAAAACATGACCTTTGTATATCCTTAGAGCAGCCGTTGCGCGTTGACAAGACAAGCAGAGATTTTGGCCTATTACATTACTTGTATTGTATTCAAAGTAAAATTAAAGATAAAAAGGGGTTTCAGCTTGTTGCAATTTTCTTTGAAAAAATGTTTGATGACAGGGTGACAATGACAAGAAACAAATCATGTAAATTGTTAATCATGAAAGCTACGTCGTGTATATAGGTCGTGTATGTATTGTAGTCTGCTGTCTCTAGGTTCGGGTGTGAGCTTTGCATTCTAACAATGAATGCATTGACATTGGAAATGTTTATCCGGGGATGATGGTTAGTAAACCAAACCATAATAGCAAGAAAGACGACATGCAGTAAGGACTCCGTCTTGAGAATTGTCAATTGCTTGGCTAATCAAGGTTTGTTTGCCTATGGACTTTCCCTACTCCGCTAAGAAACACGTTGAAGGTCATCCTGGACAAATCTTCTCCACACATGTTCATGTCTATGCCAATTCGAAACCGAACGAAGGTGGAGCATCTTCAATTTTTTCATGTTATTTTCCCTTGTCTAAACCGTGCATGTACTACGAAACGTACATTTTTTCCTTCATGTTCGTGCTGAAAAGACCATTCAGTTCATCAGCAACAAGTTATTGCTGTTCCCATTATCCTTGATCACTACAAAACAAATCTTTTAGGAATCCGACTATTATTCCTCCACTAAGATTCCCTCCTCTTGCATTCATTAACCTCACACCATAAAAGCAAAACTATGATCATCGGCAGATTTTTGTTGCTACGAATGCATCCATAATGACGTGGTTTAAAAAAATCACAGGAGTACTCGTATAAATAGGAGGTTAAATTGGCGAACTGATTCGTAGATCAGTTTTGTTCGCCAAGCAAAACAGAATTTTTTTTGCCTTCCACAACCAAACCAAAAATTTAACCTGCCAAAATGTACAAGTTTGTAAGTTTCTGGCTTGCAATTTTTACTTTTTAAGTTTGAAAATCTCACATAGTACACAAATACACACCAAACCTTTCCTAATATTTCACATTAAAAAATCTTTTTGTTTCAGGTCGCGCTTTTGGTACTTGCAGTCCTCTTGGTCTGCGCATCTGCTCAGTACTACTATCCTTCCTACTACACATATCCAGTAGGATCCTACTACTACGGATATCCTTACACTTACAGTGCGTACCCATCTTATTACTACTACAAGAAGTAATAATTTTTATTCTGATTGGATCTACCACCTGGAGAAACGTCCCTTGGCCTTTTATGTCTCGCTGTCATTATGTTTTATTGTAGCAGTTGCTCTTCAGTTCTTATTTTTCGTTTAAAGTCTGTGCATTATTAATGAATTATCTGCATAATCTCCCAGTACAAGCAGCGTATAGCTTTGGCTAATTGTGTCTTAATGAGGTGAATAAAAATTTTGCAAGCAAAAAGATAACCAATCTTTCGTGCCATAATTTTATTTTAATTATTACATATTCTAATTTCAATTTCAATCAGTTCATTGTATATTCATCTTGTTATCATCATATAAGAATTACAGAGTCACAAAACTCACGGGAGTTGCATCATTCGCTTAAGGTGTGCATTGCATTGTGTACGAAGTACGAACAAATGTTGATGTATATGAATTAATACCCTAGGATCGAATACTATGCTTCCCCATAAGGTTCATATTTAAAACTATTACCCTAATCATATGCATTCGTTTAATTATTTCATTGATACCGACAAAATTGGTTGATTTCTCGGGACTTTATGAAAATGAACACCTATACCATCAGTATTACAGCCACAGCTGAATGTGATGTGACTATGCATGCCCATGCCCACTGCCCACCACACGACTCAAAGTGTGTTTGACAGCATACAACCCTTTTCATTATTTGGGAGCACACCAAGTTTGTCATGTTTATTCTCTTCATATACCTATTTACCACAAGCAGGTCTGACGTTGAAGCTATTTCAAAGCTATAGATAGTTGTTAATGTTTTATGCTAAACCTCGCTGAAAATGGTTATTAACATTGTTATTACACTATACGATGTAACAAGGTATTAGCTCATTTTTCCAAGCGATATGCGCATTAATAAAGTATATGCCGATACAGTATACAACAGTGAATAAAAACCTGTTGTTCTGCTTGCGTCTTACTTGGAAATTTTTGGGAGGTTTTAGTAGATTTTTGTTTTGTTAGTAGGCATCTGAACTCAGGAAATCCCTGCTACGATAGTCCAAATCCAAAACAAAGTTGCATTTCGTATTAGGATACTGTTCGCATTTCTCCCTACATATCTCCGATTGTTCAAAAGAATCTGCTATTATTAAAAGTTTTCCATGTTTTTATTATCATTGGTATAAGGTACAGAGAAACTTTTACAGGAGGTTTCTTCGTAGTCCTTTCTTCGATACCTGAATGAAGGGTTAAATGACCAGGAGATGACTGATTTCAAGAACGGCACCTTTCATAACCACTATATATAATGGATCGTCATTGTTTGAGCCCATTCACTTGCCGTTCATCCTTGGAAAGGCATAGCATGTGAAAATTGCAAATCTGCAAAGTATTTATTTTCTGCAAAATATAATTGCAAAATAAAAAAGCATTACGAATTACGACTTTTAAGATTTTTAGAAGATATAATTTTAGACTTTATAGAAATGGGCCTGCAGGACTATTTTACTACCATATTTACTAACATATTAGTAGCAAGCCTTTTTGGGTTCTACCGTATTTACGCAATATTAATTACACCAGTTTTATGGTTGTGTCTTCCGTTGGTTAAGTGGTACTTCAAACGACGATTTGCAGCAATTGGGATTGATCTGAATGGAAAGCCTCCAACACTTAGAGTACTTGACGACAGGGCTTACATTAAAGCCGCTATTGATTGGGATCTAGGGATGATCGAATCCGTCATGAATGGGTGGGCAGAGTACGATGGAGTGCCAGCATTAGAAAATGTTGCGCGCAATACTTCAACAATTCAACATCCTCTATACCGCATCTTTACTTGGTTCAACCTTCAAACCCCAATCAAAGCATGGGAAGTTGGAAAGGAACATTATAATTTAGGTAAAAGAAACATTTTAAATCAATTTATTGAGGATGTATAAATATTTCTTGATAAATCTAACGCACTGTCCTTAATCCTTCAGGTAATGATCTTTTTGGAGCCATGTTTGGAGAACATATGCAGTACTCATGTGGCTACTGGAAGAACGCTACAACCTTGTTAGAGGCACAAGAAGCTAAACTTAAACTTATTGCCGACAAATTGAAATTAAAGCCGGGAATGCGTGTCGTAGATATTGGGTGCGGCTGGGGAGGTCTGGCCCGCTTTCTAACAAAAAACTATGGAGTGTCCGTTGTTGGCTACACGATTTCCAGTGAACAAAAGGGGTACTGTGAGGAGTTGTGTAAGGGGCTACCAGTAGAAATTCGCCTGGCAGATTATCGAACCATAAATGAAAAATTCGACAGAGCCGTATCTGTAGGAATGTTCGAGCATGTTGGGGCAAAAAATTACAAGGACTACTTCAAGACGGTTAACAAATGTCTGGGAGATGACGGGCTCTTTCTTTTACATACCATGGGAATTAGCCACAACACCTCTCCCCACAACATGCTTTGGTGTCACAAGTACATCTTTAAAAACGGATACTTCCCACATCACAAAGAAATCGTGGATGCTATAGATGACCTGTTTATTTTTGAAGACTGGCATAATATGGGCCACTACTACTACTTGACGTATAAAGCATGGGAGGAAAATATGGAGAAAGCGTGGCCAAAATTGGTCTATAAGTACGGGATCAAATTTCAAAGAGTATGGACAATATACCTTCATCTATTCCAGGCACTCTGGAAAACTCGACGAGGACAATTATGGCAAATTGTGTTAAGCAAAGACGGATTGGAAGGGGGCTACCAGTCAGTTCGTTGAATTTGACTGATGGCACTCATTTGATATTTGACAAAGTTACAATAAAAACAACATAATGTGAAATATATTTCTGATGATTGTAGGTAGATTCATCATTGTTTAAGCAATGAACACTTTAATAACACTTAGGTATATATCTATATATCTTGCACCAGTTACTTGGATTGTAATCCTCCATTTTCCTCATACATGAGCAGTACCTAATATCGTATTGTTACTTATTCATTTCATTCAAAATCACAGTCCACAAAGTTCACACTTAAGGAAACATGTCAGTTCCGATAATATTCCAGAGAATTGCGAACCCAAGTAGAAGAAAGCATATCACAACGCTCATATACCAGAGAACCGTTTCCCATTTCTCCCATTGCAAATTCTTCAGTACATGTATCCCAACTAGGAGACCGGCCACACCTCCTCCTAAATGAGCAGCATAACCAACCTGGAAATTGGAATGTTAACCCGATGTATCATTATGTGAAATAATTATGTAGCATACTAATGTATCAAAGTCCAGAATGTTTAGTGTAACTCACATTTGTTTCTTCGCCTACAATATGTTTAAAATAAACTGCAGTTCCAGCATCGTGTATTGCAAATCCAAGAACTACAAAAATTCTAATCCAGGGACGTTCCATTTCTGTCCAATTCTTTAACAAAATATATAATGGCAAAACGAAACCTTTATATTGTCGCTAAAAGTAATGAGCACGTAGGGTAGGGCATACGAGAATAACAGTTGATAGATGAGCGGTAAGCAATGCGTACACTCCAGCGGACGCTCCAGCTAGATAGTTGTATGGTTCTGAAATGGATGTAGCCAATGAACCTGCTAATACACCTGCAAAGTAGATGGCAAGCACACGCCAGCATTTGTGAACCATTTCTAAAAGGATCCCCAAGAAGAGTTGGACTACAACATTGTTGATTATATGCATATACCTAAAAATAATTATCAACATTTATCACTTTTGCACGTTGTAATTGTAATTTTACACTTTACACGTAGTAGACACTTTATGAATCTAAAATAGTTCTACTCACCCAGAGTGGACAAACGCGTAGGTTAAATATCTCCAAACCTCGTAACGGCGAGTAGGATTGTATATTAATACAGAATCTAAAGGAGCTGGACTGTATTTGCCAATTGAGCCATACCGAGGGTGGTGTACAAATTTACGAGTATGGTAAATGAAAACACCCAGCTGCAAAAATAAAAGGAAATTATAGGAATATGAGTTATATATTAAATGGTATATACGGACCAAATAGTTTAATGGAAATGTATAAATATCAGGACTATGAAAAACGTTACAAGATATAAAATACCTCAAGTACGGTGATCAAGAACATGAAAATAGGAGGTGGCATGCAGTCATACAATTCTCTATAAACTTTGGCTGGTTCGGATGGCACCTCAGTTTCCATTGTAATTGCAGATATCGACTTGGACATTAAAGGTTTTAAAGAGTCTTCTTGAGTCATAATAGTCATAGGTGGCGAAAGATATCTTCTTGCGCATGGTTCTGGCTGAACTTCAGAACTCGTTTTCATTTTTCCACTTATATTCGAGTCGGAAATTTGTGATAGAATTTGAGAAAAACATTTTTTATGTAGCATAATATCCTTATCTTCCCCGGTAGACTTCCTCACCAGTGTGTATCTTAAAGCGTCTGCGCTTTCTATACGCATACGCTGCATTTGTTCACCCTTGAAGTTGTCGTCATTGTAGGTTTGTAATGTGAGAGGAGAAGACTGCATAAGATTCATTTGTTCCACAATGCTTGTTTCCATTGATGGACCATAATCCAAAACATCAGCAGCAACCCTACTTATCAAACCCTTTTCTAAATCCCCGAAGTTGCCACTTCTGTGGATCTGGTCACCCGGATCATGACTGAGGGACCTGACTTGTGATGGTTTCTCGATCCCCCTCAATTTCATACTCTTTGTCGTTGCTTGGCCGGTATCAATATCATTATTAGTACGAAATCGACGCACCGAGTCTTCGTCGTGGTATTCACCGTTTTCAACCCATACTTTACGTCGTCGGCTTGATCGGGTGGGTATAGTGCTGCAGTTTTGTAAAACATGAATTGCTAAACTTCAATCTTCAAGTGGGCAATTCAACAATTTATTATCAGTATATTAGCAATTAGCAAGTCATACTCATGCCGCGATCTTTTCTTTACTAGATGTTTAGGGGCATCTTCTGTTGGACCTTCTTCAGCAGAGACTGAAGAAGGAGGTCGTTGGTGTTTCGGAAGAACTATGAGCATTGCAACACTTAATGCTTTATTTTTCTGTAATTGCCAAGAATCCTTCAAGAAATGCGTGGTATAGATAAATATATGACTGCGTTGATGGGATAATCTACAGATACGAGTACGTACAAAACTCTTCCAGGATGAGTCTCCAACTTTTTCGTGTTTTGAGGATTCGTCGTATGCCATCGTAGTTTGGTTGTTGGCATCCTTTTCGGGAAAAATTAATATGCATGCTAGTTACTAATTACTCATTGGTACGAGTATTTGATTAAATTAATTGCAAAATCATATAGATACCTGGCTTCCAGTTTCTTCGTCCATTGTATGTAGTAAAGTAAGTAGGAAAAGAACGAGGAAAACACTGAAACGGCACGGCCCAGCGCTATGTTTCCTATCTATCCAGACTCTAACCGTAAATGCGAAAAAGGGAAATTCTGATTTCGTCAACACTATATACACCACTGTGAAGCGTTTATGATCTTCACACAGGCCGTGGAAATGGTAATACTTATCCTATCGCAAATTACATAAATACTTGTAAAGGTGTGAAGGCCATATAGTGAGCGCATTTTCACAATTAACTTTGATGTATATATCTCAATTCTGGTTGGTTTATATTCTCAAAAAAGATACACAGGTGTATATTTAGACACACAACACAACAGTCGGCGTGTAATCATTGAAACAATGTTGACAGGTCGGTATGTTATGTACGGAATTTGTATTTGTTGCAGGATATTTATCAAAATCATCATCAGGCGTCATTCACGAATCTCGCTCGACACAAATACATGGAGTATAATTGATAACGGAAATGAATGCGAACTTATGAAGTGATAAACAATCCGTCAAATAGTCAGACATGAAATGAAGAATGTATAGCGTATAAGTATGCATGTATTGATTTACCTTTACGTATGCACTATGCACACATGATGTGATTGTGACCATAAATGGAAATGGAACGCAACGCATTGACGTCCAAATCACATAATGGCAAAATAATATATGTAACACTCCCCAGCACCACGTACACTGGTCAGCTTCCGGTGTCAATATTTCGGAAATTCACCGAAGTATATTCTGTTGTTCTGGAAAGCTCTCCACCAAGAGAAGAATTCCGACGAGAAAACTCTGACAGTCAGGTCACAATAAACGACTTAACACTACCTGTTACACAGCACGGATATAAGAAATGCACAATCCACTAATGTTCGCGTTGTGAAATACTATGCTGACGCTGTCTGACTAAAATGAGGGCAGACATATAAGGAAGGACCTCTTTAAACACCTACATTCAGCGATATTATACCTTTACGACTTACGACGAAATATAGTAAATGATTTTGTCTGCAAATTCCAAATCATGCATCAACATCAATATAATACATCATCTCAATGACGTATCATGTGGATTTGCACGCGAGCGTTCGCCACTACTTGCGGTCATTTACTGTAGTTACGTACATATTGTGATACGAAGAAATGCTTAGGGCTGGCGTGTGTATAATATATGACAGTTGTAACTTGTAAAATATATCATTGTGTATTCCACTTTAATACAAATACATAAACAAATAAATAATACAAAAGATTTTTTATGCGAAATTCATACACGATAGTCATAATCATAAGTTGCATGAAATTAGTCATGTCTGATAGGCGGATAATACTCAGTTTGAAAGACATTCCATGCGACAGATATTAAAGTGAGAATTACAAGAGCAGCTATACTCAAATACCAGAGTACACTCTCCCATTTTTCCCACTTCAAATTTTTCAGAACATAAATTCCAATTAAAAGGCCAGCAATCGCTCCTCCTAAATGAGCGGCGTAGCCAACCTAAAAAGCCAACAGTAAAAACAATACTATAAATATAAAACAAATGCTTTGGAATCTTTGGATGCATCTGCATAATTATGCATTATTTTGGGTTATTATATTATGCTATGTTTAGACCACTTACATTGGTGCTTAGTTTCATAACAAATGAGTAGTACACAGCCATCCCTACATCGTATATGGCAAAACCCGCAAACAGAATAATTCGAATCCAGGGGTACTCCATCTCTGAGAAATTCTAAATAAAAATGTTTCAAAAATAAGTCCTTATTAGCAACTAGGTAATCAGGAATATAGTACATAGGTTCGATAGGTAAAAGAATTTGATGCTTACCAATATTACTGTAGACAGGTGAGCAGCAATAAGCGCGTAAACACCACCAGACGCCCCCGCAAGATAATTATACGGCTCTGCAACTAAAGTTATACTTATTTTTTAACTCACCACCGTCAACAATCCAAAGTAATAAGTAGGATTTGTTTGTGGTAAGATCTTACTTGATGTGGCAAGCGATCCAGCAAGTACACCGGCAAAGTATATGACTAAAACACGCCACCATTGGTGAACCATTTCTAGCAAAATTCCAAGTACTAATTGCATCACAACATTGTTGATTATGTGCATATACCTAAAGTGGAGTATTTGAATCAAGAGTTTATTATTATTATTATTATTCGTATTATTATAATACCTATCGTCAGCTTGCGCAACCTCAAAAGTTATATTGCACTACGATAACTCAAAGCTTACCCTGAATGAACAAACATGTAGGTTAGAAATCGCCACACTTGATGACGTCTTTCAGGATCATAAATAAAGTATGAGTCCAACGGGGCTGGACGGTATCTTTCAATTGTTCCATGTTTGGGGTCATTAATCAGTCTTACGGTGTGATAAATAAAAAAGCCTATCTGCAATGCAAAGTAAAATTGTATACATGTCAAACTATTTTTGTCAGGCGAATGCCATGAAATCATATAGTATTCACGTATCTTCCGATAAACAGAATAACAAAAAAATAACACGCATACATAATTGCATGCGTATCCGTCCGCTCTCCTTAAATGTATAGGTATGTACTTACCTCTACTACAGTA
Source organism: Dicranocentrus wangi (assembly GCA_036850665.1). Lineage (NCBI taxonomy): Eukaryota > Metazoa > Arthropoda > Collembola > Entomobryomorpha > Entomobryidae > Dicranocentrus > Dicranocentrus wangi. The sequence continues at coordinate 7,303 of JAANSN010001280.1, read as the reverse complement.
ATGGTAAACATAAATATTGGTGGGGGCATGCAGCTATATTGATCTTTATACGATAATTTCCTGTGGTCGTGCCTCCTAGTTTTCGGTAATATCACAGCTCGGGCGAAATCAAATGCTTTCATTTTCTGAAACGTACCAAAAAGACTACTACGGTCAACACGCGCAAAACAAGTTGTTGCACTGATATCTGAATTACTTACATCCTGCAAATATATTTATAACTTACAAAAGAAATAAATTCCTCTCGATCAATGGTTCCATCCCCATTTGTATCTATTTCATCGTATATCCGCTTTGCTTCATCTTCTGACATGTCTTTTTTAAAGTATTCTATGAATTCCTCACGATCGATCTGCCCGTTACCATCAGTGTCAACCTAAGTTAAACAATTAAACTGATATCATATATTCTTTTCCCTGAATGTACTTACTCTGATTGCTGTCATTAAGTAGCAAGTAGCGTTTATTCATTTACATATTGGTTAATAGTTTGTAAGTACAGATATAATTATATAGACATATTTTATAATATTGGTAGCAAAAGTGCATGATGGACTTACATCTCGGAACGAGGGCAATCTTTCAAATTCCGGCCTGTAAGTAGTAACCTGTTGTAGTTGACTCTCCTCATCTTGCGCACTATTGTCATCCTCCACTTCCCTCTGTGAAACAAGTATCGACATTATCGATGAGTCAGCCATTGGCCCATTTGGTAGCAGCGATGAAAAAAATGAAACAAAATACTTTTCATGAGCAAGTCATGCAGTAACAGATCTTTAAATATGATCGAAACTACACTTATGTTAAAGTAGCAGAATTCGAATCCATACTAAGGTTCTGAAAGTTTACTGACTGAGTAAATCATCTACACAAAAACTTGGGCGCCTTAAAATATGCTTTTGCTCATAAAACTCACACAAGAAGCTGTAGAAGCCAATCGCTTCCAAAATCCAACTGTCATGATGAACTTCCCATCCAAAGCATATAACGTAGTTAAATAACCAGACTCCAATCGGGTTAAATGAATTACAATACAATACGTGATAAATAGAACAACGCAACCTACTGATAAGTTATCACTTATCACATCACAGCATTACAATTAATTTACAATATTTGTATTTCTTTCTACAAAAACGACCGATCAAATACTAGCATCGTAGCGAACGGATAGCTAATATTGACGTATATGAGGTGTGTTTAGGCACTTAGGACAAAGTCGCAATGTCGGAAATCGGAAACAAAGACAATTGAAATGTGGGTAATGGATCTTCACGAAATATTTAGCACAACACTTCTGATACAACCACCGGCATTTGCTCCGTAAATATAACGTCAAATTACAAAGCGGAGAGTCAGCTTTATGCAGTTTTATTACAAATTCCGCCTATACGCCTGTATCTGTTTTCAATATCTTATCAGCTAGGCTACAATGAGGAAAACACCACACCTCCGTTGTGAGTTCGGGAACAGACATCACATGAAAACTCATAAGTGTTTTTAAATGCCTGGGAATTTTAATCTACATGCAATACTGATCTCGGTGAAGGATAGTATTCTGATTCTGAACACTCTTTGCAATGATAACGATACGTAAAATGACGAAAGTATAGTTGTGGTTTGCAAGATGTGGCTTTTGTTTGGAGAGTTGGTTGAATTTTTATGCTGGTTGTCCCTGTGGCATGTCGTCAAGTGAAGCGTACGCTGAATGAAACTATCGTGAAATGTAACACGGAAAATCTCAGAATTTATTCAGGCAGAGGTTTTCGTGTTGTTCGTCCTCTGGTCGCTTTCCGACTAATCGTAAGTTGGCTTCTGAATTTTTAAACGCAAGTTTATGTTAACTATGTACGTAATGAATATACGACTAACATGCAAGGCCATAAAACTTAAGTTAAATATACAAAAACCAACGAAAAAATAACGTCATGTAATGACTCTTCTCCCGTTTTTATTCATTCAGCCAGAAAATCATCCATCCTACACATTTTGTTAGAAGAGAATGAAGAGGTGTAGCTGTAGTTTTTATGCTACTACACAGAATACTGGCATGTCCATGTCGGGAAGGTTCACTATGAAAATATATGACAACTACAATAGGATAGGATACATAACTGGGTTTGTTACATGTTACATCAAATTATATACTTGCAGATCTGTATTACTGTAACGCATATGGTCAATCAGACAGGACTCACAGGACTGGCTAGATGTTCGTAGTATCCAATACGATGTAAATGGAAGAAGTCCATTTCTTTCTTGTTCATTTGACTTTATTAGGAAAGGGACTGTGATGCGAAAGGGAATTCTTGATCAGGAGGAGATTTCTGAGAACTCAATTTACTGTCACGTGGAAAAATGATTTTTTTATGTTGCTAGCAATCATAAGCATTTACCCTGCCTGCATATTAATTTCGCTCACATAAAATCACCACTTCATTGTTTTGCAGCTATTTTTAGCATATAATGAATGAAATTATTAATTATAATCTTTGCGATCAGTGATCATGACCTATGATGAGCAAGAGCAACCCACACTATGTTTTCGGTATAAATGTAAATGTATGCATAACTGAAATATTGTATTTCTACGTGATGTGCTCCCTACCACTCAATAGTTAACAATCATGCATGGAATTACAAATTACAAGTGTTTTATGGCAGATAAATGATATCTAGATGCATAACTGAATATAAACGCGTATACTTAAGCACATTTTTTTAGGAAACAGGTTTGTAAGAATATAAATATGAAACCATGTATTTTTATTAAAGTACATACATGAGTTTGTTGCATAGACTATGGCTAGACATTGTTTTGCACGTTGTAATAAGGTAAGGGAAAATGTAATTTGGCTTTCATAACAAATCGGAATTGGATACACAACGTAACGTATTACAAAAACTAAACTGATCCTAAGTTTATGTTGTGTTTATTTTAAAGTGCAGCCTACTACCGAATTAACGGATCAATTTACGAATATATATAAGCTCTCAGTGTCCCGTCCTGGAATAAAATAGACGAAACTCACAGCACCAGACATGGCATGGCAAAGTATAATATTTATTGCGTGCGCCATAGGGTGGGCTGTGATATGGAAGCCTATTCAGCCTATGGGCAAGTTATAAGCTTATGCATTACCTTATTGAAAAAAATGAAAGTTGAAAAAACAGTTAGCATTATAATTAGCGCAATAGAGTGGGGAATCCATAACTAGTCGGTTGACGACCAAATACACGTTTACAAAATCACTTCGTCCTTTTGGTGTTTTTTAGCTAATGCATGCCATGTAATTAACATTCCCCAATATTCAAGCGTTAAATGGGATAGCTAGCACATCCAATTGAAAGTGCAAATACATTAGTTTACCCTTATGTCGTAACTTGCGCGAAAATGAATCATCGTAAATCAGGTCCGGGTGACAATACTCACAAATTGTGGAAATCGGCTACAACTTTTTAAACGTTTCCATCAATTATATTCACAAGTAATTTAACCATGCATTGTCTAGGTCGGAGGTCGTGAGTAGTGGCAAGTTGTATAGTATCATGAAACTCAATAGTATTATAGCTTACCATTTTTGTCCTTGTAGCGTCCGAGTTTACGTTATGTCGTCACTAAATCCGGACTAGTCAAGTGAAAACCAAAACATAGTTATTACACAAAACACCAAGTAGACACAATTTAATTTACCAAGTCTTCTTGTCGATACGTGACAGCAGTATTATGTGTAGGTGTATTATTATGATGATTAGTAGGTCTAGCAGAGATTACTTTACACAAATATACCATTATGGCTTTTGGGGACGGATAGATGATATCCTTTAAGGATATCCTACATGTGCCACTTAAACTTAACTGAATGGCTGTCGTCACGTATTTCGTATTTTCAGTTTTGTTAATATTAGTCATTCACACGACCTTTACTTTGGGAAATACCACAGTCACTCTTTAGGAATGCGATGTGACGGTGAGCGAAAGGTAATAAATAAGTAATAAGGTATAGGTACGTTTTCACATGTTGTGTTACTCATGCGCATGCTGCTGCTAATCTGCAGGAATCTGCACATCCGCAGATCAGCAGCAATGCCAAAACAAGTGTTGCAAATAATATTTACCTCTAGCTCCGGTATCTGATTGGATTGGGATTACAAATTGTAACAGGAAATCAAACGGTTAATTTAATATATTCTCATTTAAACAATTACGTGCTGTTTCGCTTTGGTGTCACTGGTCAATCACAGAGAAAAAGTATGCCTAGTTTACCTTTACAAAGTCAGTCACAAAACTGAATAGATAGGCATTCATGTATTATGCGAACTTCCAGAAATAAATCAGTTACCTTCAGATTCTGGCACATCCACAAAAAAGTGCAACACTTACATTAAGCGATGCACCAACTTTCAAACCACCTTAATATCATGAAAAGATATGTTTAAGGATTACTCCCTGCCTATTCATTGTGTAAGTTTAGCTTTTTTCAGTGCTTTCGTTGAGCTCGTACTTTCTCAATGAATCTTGCTATTTTGCATCCATGAACATAAGGAAGATACATACAAAAAAACCCTCTTTGCACCATGCATGAGTAATAGTAATAATAGTATCATAGTAGTATAGTGTGTATATGAAAACACGACGACGCCGACCCATGTGCTTCACCTACTTGTTAATTCGTTGCAGTTACAAGCATCCGACGGGATTCGGACTGGTTGCAGTTTGCTAGAAGCCAGAAAGCATGTTAGGTTTATAGGTATCAATATGTTTCGGATAGCACATAACGTATGTATGTAATCGAATGCACGATTTCGAATGAAAATTGTAGAAGGTAAGGAGCATATATATACCCACATTACATGCCCCGTTGCCCGTTGGTCATTTCGTTTCGACTTGTTTAGCAACAGAAGGTATACGAATCAGCGAAATTGTGTGGAAGGAACGGAATAGGTTTCCGGTTTTACCTGGATTAGATTGGAATCGAGGTTCTGTCAATACATATATAGCTGCAGTAAAAATTAAAACCCAACTTGACAGGAAGGAATTGCCTAAAATTCTAATAGTTTTCCTGCCAAGTATTTTATCTAAAGCTGCGGAGCACACTTAATATATAAAAATGGAAATCATCAACAACCATACTTCACTATGAGAAAGGGTTTAATCAGGAAATAGCACCGGACCGGAACGTAAACAGCGGGACATACACTCTCAACCCTACATTCATACCTACCTATATTCATTCATTCTTAAGTTATCACGTAGTGCTGCACCAAAAAACGCACTTCAAATCAATACAAAAACGTAATAAAAAATATGAATAGGTAGCTCAGAAAACTGCATTTAACTTTTCCGTGACGAAGGAAAAGAAAACATCTAGGTTAGGTTGAATACCCTCGGATCGAAACCGAACCGGCGACATACTATGCTACATCTACATTACATATTCATCTTTAGTTAGATACCATAACATTTTAATGGCTCCTCCAGTGTAATCTTCCTGTAAATGTTTTAAATAAGAGTTTTAATTATCCAAATATCTTCCTGAAATTAGTTTCTCATTATAAGTATGCATATATGTAAATCATATTCACATTATTACGAAGCTGAATGTAATGAAGCGTATGTATGCTTTTAGTTTGTTTGTCCGTCCGTCTGTCTGTCTGTCCATCTGTCTGTCTGTCTGTCCGTCTGTCTTTCTGTTCACGCCATAACTTTGATGCCCTTTGATCGATTTTCACCAAACTTGGTGTGGACATTCCTCAGGGTTCAAGGAAGCTCTGGGTGCAATTTGACCTCAATCTATATAATATAACCTAATACAAAAAATACTATGATTCCGAATGAACTAAATAATAAAATCGGTGTTCAAGTCCCATAAACCCATCTCATCCTAACAATTAATTTGTGACTTTGTGAGTCGCAAATAGGAGGTGTCTGTGAAACTACGTACAATTTAATATTTTTGGTATCTTCATTCAAGTTGTTAGTGCATCTTCTTGTACCATAACCATAACTAATATGCTTATCAATCAGCATATCTGAACATTATTACATCATCTTGTGTTATGCTTATGCATAATATAATCAATCATAATTGACAGATCACAATTTTATTATTATTATTATATTAGCTTTGTGACTTCTGACCACTGTTGAATATTTCTGGCATATACAACTCCCTATTCCTCCCCTCCCTCCCTCCGTTCTCCTCCAAATACCTTCTCCCTCCTCCTCGGTCGGGCAACAAAACTTTTACATGTCTTTGTTCATCCGTATCCGTATCCGTACCATATGAAACAAGTATAAAAGGATTAGTCAATCCGGCGGCCGATCTAAATCTGTCAATTTTTCAAGAGTGTACAAACATAATATGTATATAGCACGAAACCGATACTTTTTCCCCTCAAGTTACAAAAGCACAAAAAACAAGAAGGAGGTGGAATGGAAAGTGAGGAAACACGTAAGTTGTATTCTAACTTACACATATCTTCCAGCCAATTAACAATAATATCACAAAAATCACAAGGCTTATCACATCACGAAATCTAGTCCTCTCCTCCAACCGAACCTACTATTGTACTAATTACTACGACAAATTGTGTTTCATTCATTCAGTTCAGCCCATGTATTATTAAACGCATCCGATCGGACCACACAGGAGGCCACAGGTACGTATACTTACTTACGTATTAACATTTTGTAATATATAAAGGAAACGAAGCATCTGTAACAAGTTGTTTTATTACAAATTCACGAGTTTTTTTATTAGTATGAGTACGAGGTTGTAGGAGGTGGTTGTTGTCTTGTAATGAAAATGTATCAATTTCTATATCCAAATCCAAAATACGCATAATATCATATCATATCATGTTAGTCTTCATCATCAGTAGTAAGTATCTAAATATCACTCTTTAAATATCAGCTATATTATTATATATTTAAATCACAAGTTTGAAGTTCGAACAGATTGAGTCCAAGTGTTCAAAAAAAATTGTACTGTTCATTTTTTGATTATTATGGTGATTAATGCATAATGGTTGGTAAGTATAAAGTGTGAAAAATTGTCACAACACAAGTTATATTAATAAATAGTAAAGAGTGAAGACTATGGGACGGCGGGTGCGGGTGTGGGTGGGTGTACATATACAACAATAATGTCATCAAAAAGGTGTGCGAGCGATTCAGTTCAGGACAGCTGATTTGATATGAGATCCTTTTCTTGTAATCAATACAAATGGAGCCAATTGTTGATTGTTGTGGTGGCGGCCTCGGACTAGTTTGATTAGAATTCAAAGAAGTTTGGTGGTAT
>JAANSN010001279.1:0-35855 GCA_036850665.1 Dicranocentrus wangi | reverse complement strand
ATATCCCTATTGTTGTATCTGTACCATGTACGGACATTCATTTCAAGGTGGCTCATCATCTCATCAATCCAAGCAGGCATCTTATTCCTATTTCGTAACAAGGTCAACAACGCAACTCGCTCATCCTCAGTGAAAGTTCCGTTTAGTCAAGTAAGAAAACCCAAGCAGTTTTGCAAATGCTAAGTTCTCGGCATTATTGCTTGCCTTTAAGCCTTGACGTACTGAGAGACTGAAACGTGAAACGGCATATTTTACTGTGCTGAAGTTAGACTGCCATCCAGTATTACCTTGTACTTTGCAATAGCCGAAATTTTCGAAAAGGAATTGTGAGTAGAGGAACACGTAGAGCACCATGATATTGGGGCACAGTAACTATCAACAGAAAAAGCCTGATAATATGTATTACCACCAGGCTTACTACGCTCCATATAGGCCACAAGGACCTCCTGCGGGCCCTCCTCCTCCCCCTCCAAATCATAATCATGCCTTCCTCCCTGAGAATGATCCCTCCGTGCTGATTGCAAGGCAAAAGAGCATGGACGATGAGCAAAATAAATTGCCTCCAATCATGGCGTGGAATGATTATAGGAGCCCATACAAACCGCCGCAACCTCAGTATCACACCACCTCTCCGAAAATGGTCCACCAACAGGTTAATTGATTTTACATTCATGTATTCCTTTCTCTTATACCCGTTCTTTGGCACTAGCGTAGAGTTTATAAGGTAGCCTCTGTAGGAAGATGTTCGTATCAATAATGTAGCATACACAAGTTACGCTATCTAATATTATTTAAAATTAAATTTGGAGGAGTCAGGGGAGGCATTTATTATAACCTTCAACGAACACCCAGACAGTAGTCTTCTTGGAAAATTGTCCATTATGTAGTGGTAGCGATATTTAATTAAATTTGCAGTTGTCCCGCCGCAGTCAACGTTGAGGCAAACGAAAAGACTGTGACTATCGTTCGTTGCGTGTGGTTCGAAATTAGCATATTATTGATTTCCGTTAATTAACATTTCATTCTCCATCTTAGCCACTGCTTTAACCTAGACTTCACTCAAGGAATTCTGAATATATGTATAGCATAGGCAGGTATATACTTTCACCACCGTGACGGTTTTGGATATGTTTTGTATTGCATATTAAGTACATGTGAATAAAGAAGCTACAAGCTCCCACAGCTCTACCAGGTCCACTTGTACATGAATTAATGACCGGAATCAATACACAGTCTGCATGTTTTGCAGAAAATATGAAGTGAAATGGCAATTTCGTGTGTACGAACACGTTTGTTTAATGGCATAATATTCCAGTCTATAAACTCAGGGTTATGGACAACGATACACGCTCCTCCACTAGCTTCAAATGCAGAACTGTGAATTATTCAGTCGTTTTGGTTGAGTGAAACAGGGAAAACGGCAGTTGTACCACGAAAACTATGGTTAGAAGGACGACAAATTGAGCCTCCATAAATTGAGCATTCAACTGCATTCAAACCCAGCGTCGACTGACGCAGGTGGCCAGTAAAGGCGTGAGAGCAAATCCGTTATCAGGATCATCATCATCATCGAGCATACGCGGAACTAGGGAGTATTTAAAATAGTTTTTCTTTTAATTTTGTCATGGTGCATGGTGTAGTAGCTTGTGAAGCTTGAGGAGAGCATAAACCGCGTTGGAGCAGGAGAGAGAAAAAATGTAGGTGTATGTATGTATGTAGGTTCAAAAAATTGTACAAAAAATCAATACTTTTGATAGACTCTCCTGTTGTTAAACCACACTCAAAAATCTATCATCCAATCAAATATCAAAATATATCAATTCTGTTCATGGGAAACACTCGCTCGACTCGACTCAAAGTGTTTTTCTCCTGGTGAAAGTGCTAAACTAACAACGACAGCGGCTAACGCAGAAAAATCAATCGAAATAATAATAATAACACAAAATGCACGCATCCACCCGCCTTCCCCCACTCGTATATATCCAATATTTATTCCACGTTTGCACGTATCTTGAAAAAAAGGTTATTTACCAGTTTTTTGCATGAATTTTCCATTTCATTTCGAACAATAGGACCCAAACATGGGCCGCTATTATTATGCCACCAATGCTAACAACAATGGGATGGGTCGAGGAATCGTGGGCATGGCTCCTCCCCCCGACAACAACAACGGTAGTGGTCGTCTCTCCTCAAACGGCTCCTTTTCCCTGCTTCCCAATAAATATTCTTTGGTGGGGAATGGCATGGGCGGCGGCGGCGGCCGTCCACCAAACAACAGTGGCGGGCACGGAATGCCCGTGGGCGAGATGATGGTTCCACCTCATCACATTCCCGGAACGTACGAGTACCCATACGGAGCCAATATGGATGCCATGGATGGTTACAGTGCAGCCTTGAACCCGGTGGACCATTATGACCAGGTCGGTCCCCCACTCCGAGCTCCCTCACGCTCCAAAATGGCCCCCATGCAGCCAGTCAACTCGTTGAGGCAAAAATATTTTGATTCCACGCGTGGGAACAACAAGCCAAACTATTCGGATGAGGACGGGGGCGTTAATGATGGCTCTGAGTCATCTGCCAGTTCGGACGATGAAGAGGATGACGTAGCCGTGGCGCTGAAGCAAGAAGCGATGATGAATGCAGAAAGGAGAGCTAGTCAGCTGGCGAATAATAAGGTTCCTCCGCGGGGGAATAAGGGGAAATCTGGCAAATCCTCAAAGTCAACTAAACACTCTCCAAAAAAGGTGTCGTCACAAAAGGAGGGAAAGCAGGGACCTCCGGAGTCTGACAAAGTAGAACAGATTGTAAATAGACTCCAGCAGGAGTATCAAGTGTATCGGGTGGAACTGGAGCACACAGGTCCTTCACCGGAAGAACTTGCCGCAGCGAAAAAGAAACGGGGAGAGTTAGACAGTGCCGGTTCAAATTCTAGGGATTCTGGAGTAAGCATTGGTGCTGGTAGTGTGGGTAGTATACATACGGTAAGCATATTTCCTCATCAAATCCTGCATTTCTCCGTTGTTGGCATTGCAAGTTGCACTCTAGTCGCAATGCAAAACTGGGTGAAGTTTTGCAGAGATGACAAATTGGGGACACAAAAAACCCTTTCTTTCTTTATTATTATTTGTGTGCTATAATACGCCCGGCCTATTTATTTGCGAAAATTGCAGCCGCCTGGAGAGTCGCAGCCGCAACAACAACAACCGTCCTCGTTGGGACTACCGCCTACGCCAGGGGTGGAGGACCATTCCGCTTCGACTCCACCGGAAACTCTTTCTTCCACTAGTAATAACAGCCATTCATTAGGAAAGAAGGAAAGTTCGAAACGCAAGTCCTCGAACAAGTCCAACAAAAAGTTGGGCTCCAACTTGAAGCCTGCCCCTCATCATCACCATCATCATGAGATGGATGGGGACGAGCTGCTTTCCCGCAACTGGAAAAGCACGCCCGATGTCGCCTCCATAGTTGATGATTATGAGCCTCGGCTGTCCAATTATCGGTAAGCTATTAAAAGCATTTATTTCGCATTTCCTTCTTGTCTCTCTCGCATATCGTACAAATTATGAGACCACTAGACATTTTGTATCAAGAAGTAATTCAGAGCTCAAAAATGGGGAAACGTGACATTTATTGCATTTATAGCATTTGTCTTGTGGGACCTCTTGACGGAAAATGTTGCAAACTGAATTGAGAGCATAGCAGAAACCTGCTAGCTAGCCTGCATATCTCGTATTTTTTATCAAACAAACGTCAAGCAAAAAATGCAGTTGCATGTTGAATAATGTGTGTGGCTCAGCTTTGTGGCGTAAATCCATCCATCCATCCATCCTTATCCAACTGGAACTGTGCAACAATGTGCAACAACAATGTGCATTTTTCCTGCTCTAAAAAACTTGAATTAAGCTTTCACGTTGAAATTATGTTGGTCGGAAGCAAGTGCAACTTGTATTATGACCCGCTTACGAGTTCAATTTTCCACTGTGTCAACCTCCTCCTCTTGCTTATCAGTCATTCTTCATTATTGACTTGCACGAAAGGTTGCCAATATCTAACTCGTTAGTGACCTGGCAAAGAATAGGTGTAGAGTTCGTGACTCGTGACTAGGTATTTTACAAAATGAAAGGGTTATTTCCATTTTTTTCTCGCTTCCTGCTACTCAAGCAGGCGAAAAGGGAAAGTAGGGCATTGTGAGAATTTATACGAGAACATACGCGTAATACTTAGCTCCGGCTCCTGTAAAACTTTCCCCTTTTGCATTTCACATGGCTTTTTTTGGGTAGGCATTTTTTTTTGAAGCATTCAGCTGATGAGACGCTGGCACCTCATGAAAATGAAAAAGATGACAGGATAGCATTTGTCACTGTATATTTTTCTGAATGGGCTTTTCTGAATTTTTTACAACATTGTCATTGGCTTTTGTCAGAGTTTACGAGCACCAGAAAACACTCGCTGTTTATGTGTATACATCCACAATACCACTTCATATATCCCTATAATTAAATGAGAACAGCAATGATTATAATAATAACCCAAAGCCTTTGATTTTGACTTTATATCTATAAAAATGCCAATGTACAACCGTTACATTCCAAACCATTATATTACTCCCGTAATAACCAATTCAATTGACGAGCCAACGGTCGTATACGCGGGTCATAATGTTATTAATAATAATCCTCTGTGCTTAACTGTCGCATGGTTTCTGGGTTGTTTTGGAGGAATTGGAAAAGTTGGTGGCGGTGGAAGTGGATGGAAAGGAAGGCAGGCAGCTTCATTGAAACAAGACAGTGAGGAATCACATTCATTATGTAGCATCGATCAGAAGAATTTTTAATCCGTGTCGTCGCTAGACGTTGCCAAAAATAGGGAAATTGTGTCGAAAGTGGGCTCTCTTCTTTAATCAGTATTGACGTGATATTCCAACCGAGTACTACTCCCACTGGGAAAGAAAATAATTGGAAATTTTAGTCCTGTACATAACTATTCGCCAAACTATCTCCTAGTTTCCCAGAATATTCCAAAATTTCCCGAGGATTTTTGGACTGCTCAATGTTGTTCAATAGAATAGTCTCTCCATGCCGGGTGGTATTATGTGCTTGGGTTGTTGCTACAATTGTTTGCCCATTTGTCACGATAAAACAAAGGGTGATCAGCGGGAGGACTCCGTGAAAGTGAGTACCCCAGTGGTAGAATTTCACCCAATTAGTGATCGCGAGCAATTGTTTGCAAAGAAACTCGGCTGGATTCCTGTCCATGATAGTAGTAATCATGATAGGGAAAAGCTCAGCAGCAACAATTCCCCGAACAGCACGCCAGTGGATACCACCGGTTCGCCCACCGAAACTGGAGGAGGAGAAGAGGACGGTAGTGCTAGTCCCAGGTTATCGAATCTCTGTTACAAGTAGCGAATTTTATCTAGTGTCCTTCAGCGGGGCAGAAACATGTTTTGTGTTTCTCGGTAAAGAATTTATTCATCTCGTAAAAAAACCTGTAGGGGTACCAATAGCCTGCTTGCAAGGACTTTTGGAACAAAGTTCTCCTTGGTCTTAATCGCCCCTGTTCGAACATAATATTATGTTGTGTAAGAGGAATGCGTTACCATTCACCATTCACTTTCACCTGCTCAATAAGAAGAATATCGTGACTTTGAGGAATTTTCAATGCTATGCAGCAGGAGTGGTTTTACTTTTTACCAATCAACTCCCCCCTCCTTACCGTATTACTTAACTGGATCAATAAGTAGAATATCCTGAAGCGAAAGGGAAATCGTTTTGAGATGATTTAGATTAGATGTGGGAACAAGTCAGCATTCACCGTGCAAAGCATTGTGTATTTCCCCAAACTTATGCTTTCTGGTCCTAACAAGAATTTGATTTTCAAAGTGTTGTGGAGTAGTGGCTGAGAATATCAAGGTTAATATGCTTGGAGAATGGAATGACAAGTGGGGCGCTGTTTTCACTCTTATTTAAAATATAGGTCGTTGCTGGATCCAGTTTAAAAACATAGGGATCGTGGGGGGTGGGAGTAATGGGGAAATGACGGTGGCGAGGCCAAGATAAGGATAATTACACATTATTTTTAGAATTTCTGCTGATTTCCTAGGGCGTGGGAGGTTTGGAGGCTATGAAGAATGGGCAGTAATATTTCTCTAGCTATGCGGAAGTTTCTTTTTCTTGGTTTTCTTTTCCTTATTTTGGGTAGTCAACTGAAGGAAGGGAAGGCCAGTCTATAGGATTTTCGTAATTAGCATTGAGGACCTACCAAACACAAATGACGGTTGTGGATGCAAATAACTCTGGCTATTTCCAGACAACGATTAATTCTACTTTCGTCATATGGACGTGGGACTGGAGTGGGTGGCATTTAGCAGAAGGACTTATTGACGCAATAAGCAATTAATTGGTCGTAAAAGTGCTCATAAATCATCTCACTGGTCCACTGAAAAGAATCATGGAGTGCTTTCAAGTCTCGAACGAACATAATAACTGATTTATTGATGTTCGTTTACACACTCGTAATACCCCAGATCACATCTAGTGAGGATTATACCATACGTAATAAGTAGCAAGTAATGGACGTCGGCGAAATTGGGAAAAAACCAATAGGACATGTCTAGCTGAGAAATGAAACCATTTTCATTTTTTATTACGTGTTGTAAGGTGAACGAAAGAGAAAGGAGAGCATAACCAACACGCAAAACACAGATTTGCATTTAATATATTTTTCCTTGAACGAATACAACCTCTTTTCTACTCTTTCTTTACACCTTCCTCCTTCACCTCCTACCCCTCCGATTTTTTACAATAAAAAAACCTAGAAACCTTGATAAAGTGATGTTTTCACGGTATAATAATCTAGCAATCAATGCAATTTCCTAGTTTGATTTATTGAAATGCGGTGGTGGTGGTGATTGTTATTGTTCCTCGATGATCCACGTAGTTGCTTGCTACCTTTCAGCCAGTCGGATTCCCCTCGCCAATTCATTCAAGGACAGTGTTTTCTTGTCCACTTGAGCTATCCTTGAAACAAGAATGTGGCATGGCATGACTTGGGCTACACATCTACTGGTAACCCGTTGAAAAGGAAATAGGTTCACGACGAGTTGTTCTTTAGAGGTTATTGAAGGTTCCGCAAACCACTCTGCATACTTACTTAAACAAAACATGAGTTGAAATGTCGAGAGTAACAAAACCCTGGCTAACCAGAGAAATGTTTGCACAAAGCAAAATAATAATGATTCTCAAGGCCATTCGCGTCGGAATAGGCATTTTTGGGGAAGAGGATGATGATATCACAGTTTTGTGAGGAGAGCAAAAGCGCTTTACGCATACAAATTGTTTGATGATTTGAAGAAGAAAAGGATACATAACTCAGAGTAACCATTTGTGCAGGCTGCACTCGTATGATCATTGATCATCATGAATAAACATGCATGAACTCATGCACGCAGTCAGTGCGAGATGAGAGTTCCAATAAGTGCTAAGTGAATCTTATGCAATGATTGAAAATAAGAATGATGTAACCGTAAATGTAGTACATTTAATGCCCAATAATGCTGCATATATGCTAATTAAAAATTACTTACATTACTTATCTGGCTATATTTGCTTTGGAAAACATTTTCACAGAAGACTATCCACCGAGCATGGGATCGCTGGAGGTGGTGGCATGGAACACGAAATTATTAATCCTAGTTCGTATCACAACTCGGCTCTGGGCAGTGCCGATAATTTTGTGCTTCTCCATCGGAAACCAGTTTTGGCTGGACGGAGACAGTCTCTCGGAAGACACACGGAAGAGCTGGATAGGCAGTTGCAGGCTACTTCACAACAGCAGCTGCGCTCATCCCGATTGGACTACCACCCCCAGCACCACCAGCAACTTCATCAGCATCATCATCATCCCCATCAAAACGGTTACGGCGGCGAGCTGTCAGGGGGGCTCCACGAGCCAGAGCACGTTGGGTTTAATCGAGTTAGCTCCATGTTGGAAATGGACAGAGTGCCGTCCCGGGAAAGCTCCGCAGGTTCAGGAAACACGTACTCTCTCCTCCATCACGACGCCACCGCCAACCATCTCCACCCATTGTCTCCTCATCATTTAAGATCATCAAAGTCAACTGGAAACTTGCTCGGAGTTGATGACCCGTATAGAGCCCGTGGAAATCCTTATTTTGAGATTATGGATCACCCTGGCTCGCCCGGAAGGCGGATGTTGCATAGTCGGCTAGCCAGCCATCACGCGCTGGTAGATTTGGGCAATTCGACTGACGACATGGAGTTTCCAATGACCCCGCAATCGGATGAGTTCTTCCAACACTCTGCCCAAGCAGAGTCGAAGCATGATGAATGGAAGAATGAATTCTAAAATTGTTCCTAAAAAGATTTACAAAGGGTAATAAAGCCATTACTTTTTTGCAATAGCGCAACGGGTCATTGAAGGTCATGCAATCCGTAGGCGTTTCTTTATAAATTGCATGTATTTTTATCTTTTAATAGCTCGTTTCGCGAGGTGAACGCACGGAGTAAGGCTGGAAGTATGGGTGGAATGAATGCAGAAATGTTCCCCCCGGATTTGAAGCCTGTTAGTTCTCCGAAACATGCACTACCAGCAGCCCTCCTCCAAGTTCAGGCCTCCGACTGGTAAGTTTTGTTTTCCTAGAAGGAAAAAGAATGTGAGAGTTTGACTTTCTTGACTTGATGCCTTGATTGTCATCATCATTACTCAAGACTCAAGACTATAACAACAGCAGCACAATCAATTTTCTAAAACTTTTGATTTAATGATTTTTGTACACGTGTAATATGGCTGCTGCTACCTGATAATGACGAAGCAAATCTGTTCAGGTCATAAATCATGGTCCTTCTTGTATTCTGACACAATAGGGAAACGAACGTGGATGGATTCCGGCAACTCGTACGCCTGGCACGGCACCACCCAGAATTCATCAGATCTGACCTTCACAACGTTAATATGAATGCACTAAGACATGTTATGAATTTACGATCTCAAGTGTGTCGTGCTGCGATACTGTTCTTCAGAGAACTTTTTATGAACCTCGGGAAAGCCATGGAACACGTAATGCCCTCATATTGCGCAATTTTTTGTCTTACATGCATTGCCGTTGTTTTCACTTTAATGTAAAAAAAAAAGCTGCATGTTCCACGGAAATGATTTCGTGATTTGTAATTAGGAAACTTGCACAAAAGATAAAGCATCTACCTATCCACCCACTGCAATGCATATGGTCGATTTTATTATATGTTTTATTATATATTATATGTTATTACTATGTTATTAGAGTTTTTACTTATTGTCGTTTGATTTTTAGGACTCGGAGAGGATTGCGGAAAAACTGCTGGACAAAGCTGCTGACACGAATAAATTCATTCGGGAGGACAGTGGTAAATCACTGGAAGCTCTTGTTCTAAATGTTAGTCCAGCGAAGGCTTTGAATTGTCTGGATTTGTATGGAACTAGGTAATTATTCTTTTCATCGTATCTAATTCCTCTACATCTTACCTAACCACTAGTAGGACTGGCAGGTGTTCAAAGACAATTTTGGTCGGCGTGAAATATATAAATATTTATTTTATTTGACTCATGTCAGACATCGAAATCCTGCTGTGAGAAGTATGACCGCAAGAATGACAACCAAATTGATAGAAAAGTTAGGACCTGATCGGAGTTTTGACTGAAGTACCTGAGAGATTATTACCAATGCTGTGCAGGTTTCTCCAAGAAGGAAGCTTGGACACGAGGTATGCTTGTAATTTGTGTCTTTATCTTGATTCCATTCAATTGTTCCCTGTGTGACGCAATATAAAAACGATGCAAAGATTGTATCTACTGAATTAAGGGTTGCCGTTAATGCCGTTATACCTTTTCTAGAATGTCGGCTAAATTGGCCTTCTCCGTCCTTATGGAAAGTTCATCCTTTGATACACAACTGAAACGACATGTTCCAGCGGACACATTGCGACACGTGCAGAAACAAATGAAAGCTATCACAACCAAGTCGTAAATGATTAATTAGACTAGACTAGAATGATTCTCCATTAGTTTAAAATAAAAAATGTCTATTATAGCATAGGATGACTTCGAATGTAGCTAGCTATTATTATATAATTATATATATAAAAATATATATTACCTATGCGATTCTCGTGAACGCGAAGCTGTTATTTTACATACTTTAGGTAGTACATACTTTTAAAAACGGACTGTATCCAACTTTTCCTGTAAACGTTTTAACGCCTTGATTCGATAATTTGAGATAATGTAAGTATCTGAGATAATAGGGTTTCCGGTAATTCGATGGCTGTGTTTATGAAAGAAGTGTTGGGATTATGTCTCTTTGTCACCTCAAACCAGTGGTTAGTTCATGCTCCCCAGTGAGCAACTGAACTAATTCTAAGACTTTTCAGTTGCTCCTTTAATTCCGTAAAGAAGACTTGCATAATTCGCATATATTATTGGTCAGGTTTTAGAGTACCAATGTTACTCCGAGTCGGATGTGTGGTACTCCAAAGAATAAAGTCAAATCCCTTTTGTAATTTCAATTTTAATACTGTTCGGAGACCCTAAGGATCCATTACTACAAGAAATATCTAGGTCGTAGTCTAACACGATGTCTTTAGCATGCAGATACATAAATACTTCAATCCGATACTTGTTCTGTCTGACAAAGAGTTTGCTTGTTTTCACCTATGTGCTTGTTTTAATATGGGTACTAGAATAAAATGAAAATTCATCACTGAACCCAAACATGCCACCACTCGCCACTTTTTGTTATTAGCTCTGCTGAAGTCCCCATTTCCCCTACCCCCACCCCTTTGTACAAGACCAGTGTGTGCTGTTGTGATTAAGTTTAATTGGTGATCTCTGAATGTGATTTTTATTGTGTGTGGGTTTGAAAGTGATAAATTATTCAAGATATTTACCTAATTATACATAAACTGATTCCAATGGTGCTATGCCTTGTACATAATACTATGCATACATAGTCTTTGACAGAATAGTTTGGAGTTGGATGGAACTGTAATTTAGGTAAATTCAGATGTCATTTAATAGGAAAGGGAGTCGGTGTTGCAGGTACATATTGTACATGGAATGGAGAGATGTTTTCTCCGCAGTGATACAAGTTTCTGTGAAAATACCGATGTTAGTGAGCGTGATAAATAGCATGTGAATTTCGGTATGACTAAGCTATACATTCTGAAGTCCGATTCCGAAAGTCGCATAAAATCAGGTTTATGGTTAACTATATATCAATAATAATCGTAAAAAATAGTAAGCTCTATAAGTACACTAATATCTGCAATGTTCTTAGACGGCATATCTTTATTGAGAAAACTTGAAGAAAGTTAATTACCTAAACGCTTCAAAAATATGTATGTGTTTAGTTTTTGATCATGTATCAACTTGGTTCAATTTTAAACCCAAAGTTAACAATAATAGCATACGACTATATAGTAGCAGGTACTAGATATTACTGATCTCCCGTTCTGGAGTTTGAATTATGCGAGTTGATATAAAATCCGGGTAGTAAGTTCCCCAGAATAACATGATTCAATGTCCAAATTGTAGCGGCGCCTGTCACTTTAGATAAACTAAAAAAATAAAATGATCTGGTATGGTTTGTACGGACTGAACTTGTCCAGGACTCATTCATTACTTACGTCGTGGTACATTTCCAGTGGAGAGTGGAGATAGATAACAACTATGCATTTCTAATTTAAAAAATTGTAAGTTATATTATAGTTTGTAAATGATAGTTAAGTAATTTAGAACCAACCAGGAAACCCTACATGTAATTCACAATTTAGGTGATATACTGATTTAAAATAATTAACCGGTATAAGAGTAATTAAGAGTCGTCCCACCTTTGTAATTAAACGTTTTTTGATTCGGTCATTAAAATGTAAAAGCCATGTAAAAGCATGCACTGCACGACTGTAGTTCTTAAATAAAATTTTCATTCTCAAGTAAAACCTGGACAGGATTAATTTATTTCATCACTTTTGTAGTGATATCATCAGCAGCATAGAGAAGAGATGCTTTCTCTTATTCTGCCTGTATCAATCAGCAAAAAATGATGATCGATTATCCTTTCAAGCAATTGCATAACCAGATTAGATAGACCCAGTATCGTAAAGTGCATTTTAAAACCCAAATCATTCACTTAATACTCTCTTGTATTCGCATCCAGATATATATATACAATTTTTTATAATTGAATGCTGATATTTTGCAAGAGTTTGGATGCTCACTATTATTATTTTTTTTAAAAGCAGGTTAATTAGATCCAAAAAAGAAAAATCCATTTCCAAATCATCCCATGCATCCCTTTACATGCATGCCTAATTCGATATCCTAATAATCGTGAACTTCTTAGGATACTTTAAGATATTCACTCCATCCATATATCCACAATGACCACAACAATGCAATCCACAAAACCCGGTCCGAACATCCACATTCTATCCACATTCTCCACATACATAGTACTACACACACACTACATACAAGAACGCCAGGCCTTTGTCTCCGATGGAATTGAGCTTGAGCTGAAGCTGAGGGAGCCACCTCGAGGTGGTCATGAGAGGAACTAAAAGCTGCGCCAACTCTGACAGGGAGATTCAGGGTGGCAGTGTTGGAATCCTCGCACGCCGTGAAGTATAGAACAGACAGAGTGTACGTACACACGACACACACACTTCATATTCACTACTACAAGCTTTTTAGGTGCCGGAAAACACACGGCTGCGGCTGCTCTATCTCTATACATAGTATTTGTAGGAAGGAACAGAGGTGATCTTCATCCAGGTAAGGTGGATTTTGGAAACTTCCATAGCTTTTAAAAATTAAATGCTAATTAAAAACGAAATCATTGTTTGCAACTCTGGAAGGGTTGGATTAAAACTGTACTCTTCTTATTCCACTATTCTATTAGTCTTTCGTTTTTTGTTCCAGGTAAAACATTAGGAGACATCTGTAGATATTCAAAATGAAGGCGAAGGGACTGGTAAGTTTGAAGTTAATTTTGTTTTGTTTTGTTGAAGGTGGTGTATTTAGTTAATTAAGGGTGTAAAGTTTGAAAGTAGCCAGTAAGGAAGGAGGAGAATGTTGTTAAACACGGAGCAGCCAGCAATTGCTAACAATGTGCAGTTAGTTACTGAATGTAAATACGAATGTGAAACGAGTTTATATTATTTGTATTTTGACTTTATTTTTATTTCTTTGTGATTTTTCAGTTGAAGCAGTACGAGGTGATAGGCCGTAAGCAGCCTACAGACAAGGAGCCACAAACTCCTTTGTACAAGATGAGAATCTTTGCCCCCGAGGTCATCGTGGCAAAGTCTCGTTTCTGGTATTTCTTGCGTCATTTGAGGAAGTTTAAGAAAATGACAGGAGAAATTGTATCCGTAAAAGAGGTAAGCTGTTGTTTTCGTCTTATGATTGATAATATGTACATCTTAAAAGTTATTTGTGCAAGTGCACGTTTTGAATGGAATGGTATAATAAATTCGCGAGCTTATTTGAGTGTATCAATTTTGCTTTTTATGTAGATCCCAGAAACATCTCCAACTAGGGTAAAGAATTTTGGAATCTGGCTGCGTTATGACTCCCGATCTGGAACCCATAACATGTACCGGGAATACAGGGAATTGAGCACTGCTGCTGCAGTAACTGCTTGTTATAGAGATATGGGAGCTCGCCACCGTGCTAGAGCTCATTCTATCCAGGTACGGAAATAACAATCTAGATTTATATTGTGTAGTACTCTTGGCCCATGCTAATTGAAATTTATATTCATTCTGTTGTGTTTTTATTTATCTCAATTTTAGATTATTCGAGTTGAAGAAGTTGCTGCTTCAAAATGCCGAAGACCTCAGGTCAAACAATTCCACGAGTCCAAGCTTCGTTTCCCCCTCCCCAAGAGAATCGAACAGAAGAGAACGTTGCCACGATTCTCTCACGTTCGCCCGAAGACCTATTTCATGTAATTTGCTATCAGTTTATATTTGTTTTGAAAATAAAGTCTTCACGAACGGTTAACAGATGTGGCCATACAATTACGTGTAATTTTTTTATAAACCAATTACATACATTCGTTCGTACAACACACTTCTGTGAATGCAACTTATCGTGTAACGTTTCTAAACTTGATAAGTGAGTGATCCATAATTTTGGTTGATGTTACTAGTTTGATTTCAGAAGCACCCGTTTCTGATATCCTATAATTCTATCCTTATGAATTGTATCGGATTACTTGGTACCTTGTACCTTTCATTTTATGTAGTAATTTGAATTCATACACATGTGTAAGTAATATAATATACATATGCTAGTAGTGTCGGTATTCCTTTTAAATCAGAAAGAACTGAAGAAAAAAGTTGGCAAGATTCCTATGTAGTCATTGTTGTGAAGTTAAAGCTTTACTAGGTCTTGTGCATTGTCGGCAACAACTAGCACAAAAAGTATACAATAGAAAATTTAATGCTGGAGTTGAAGATTCCTTTGTGTTTGAAATTTGAAATTGTGAACAAGCATCACACATTTGATTTGGCGTGGGCTGGAAATAATTAACAGGGGATAACAATAACAATGTGGTATGATGCATGCTACACTTTAAAGATTACGAGCTCGAGCTAGCATATCAGGTTTCATCACCACTCCATTCTCCGCATTTCTGCAGTAGGTACTTAACGCGTAAGAATTGAAGTAATAGTTGGCAGTTTCCTTTTGAAGGGCTTAATTTCACATTTAGAAGAACCGCAGAACGTTGCTAGTTTCCTGATCCAAGAAATCAAATTACAAGTTCGTGTTTTGTGGTAGTGAGCCGAGCCTACACGGTGGTATTTGCGGTGCATTTTCAGTTCAAAGAGAGCAGTCGGATTTTCGAAACACCTTTAAGTTTATTAGTAGTGAATATTGACTAAATGAGTATTTAAGTACGAGTGTCTTGGTGCAAAACTACATGTAGCGGCTGTAGTACACAAAATGTTTCAGCAATGAATAGCAACAAGAAGGTCTTGCAGATCATTTTTCTTCTTACAAGTTTGATTTTAGGAGCACTTTGTCAAGAATACCTTAATTTAATCCCGGTACTGTAATATTGAAACATTGATAGTTCTCTTTATTATACAAGTGCATATACTCCTTTCCGCTTTCCATAATAAGCATTTCATTTTTTCATTTAACGCATATAAAGGAAAGCCATGATGAAACATTCAAGAGCTATTTCGAAAAAAAGGTCAATCACGCATCTGCCTCTGGAAGCAACTCCTTCAACGTTACAAAGGATAACAATGGCTTACAAGCAACATGTCAATTTGAAAGGTAAGCAAAATTTGCAAAACTGTGTTGTATCTGAAATAGGTACTCAGAACGACCTGAAACGTACTTACAGAAAACTGTTTGTTTCCTATCAATGCAACGTAACCCCGTGACCCGTATCGGAACTTTGGAACGAGTATATTATTATAATTGCATATTTTCATAAATCTGTAAAAAAATAGGATCTCAAAATTTAATTTGAAACCAGTCCAGCAACAGAGGCCTTATAATCAGGAAGATAAATCCAAGTTCAATGTCAAGGCAGTTCTCACGAATCTATGTAAACGAGCAATTCATCAGTATAAACAGATGCCGGTGGTGTGTAAAATGATGCTTCTTGATGAAGAAGCGTCTACTAACGACAAACGAAAATGCAGTGAGAAAAGTAATCATACAACTCCCATTACTGGTTAGAACACAGTTATTTATTCATTTTCTAAGTTTAAACTACATTTTATTACAAGTTTACTCGCAGGTTATTCGCTTGCACATTCAGTCCAACCAAGCGGTGTAGTTTCTGTGTAGTAATTTCTGGCACAGGAAGGCTGTTTCAACAAAACAATCACTTACTTTGCTTGTTTAATTATGAACTTATGTCGTACAGAGCAAGTTACCTAGTTTTGTTTGTTTGGCATAATTTCACAGTTCCGCAGCATGCGTAATTGGTGCATGCTAAATTGTAATAACAAAATTGCAGTTTTATATACAGTCTTTCCTTTGGCTTCATTGATAATTCACTTCACACGAAGCATGTGCATATTTTGGTATAATGCGTTATGCTGTATGGTTCTGTAACCCTGTATTGTTCATCCTCGAAGCTTTATGTAGACATTTTAAGTATTTGCTAATTTATGTTTCCTATCCTTAAAAAAGTTCTAAAATATCAAATATTCAGTTTTTCAGCCAGAAAGTAGCATTGCAGTAGCTACGCAGTACGATTTGAAGACTCATAAGCCTTCCAAGCGACAGTTCAAGATCAACAGAGCAACCACTAAGGGGTTTCCAAACTTTATAAAACCTCGTGGTAGGTCTAGAAAAAAGCTGAAGCATACTTCATCCCGGGGAAATTTACAACCAATTCACGCTCCGTCTCCAACAATGAATCGGAGCAATCCATTGAAGTGGGAAGAGAACATTGGCCACATTCCACCGCAGCACCAGGACGATGTCACAAGATCAGAGGAACTAATGCTCGGAAACTGGAACAAGCGTGCAAGAAGGGAAATGCATATCACGATGACGCGCTATAAACCAACAACAACGGAAGGTTCGGGCAAGAGCAGACGAGCAAAAGCAAAATCTACCAAACGCCCTGCTTATAGGGAAGATGACGATGAAGGTATAAGTATAACGAGCACACCTCAAACCATTCTAAACGTCTCATTTACAGGCTACTGGGAACGAAAAGAGCCAAAGACCACAGTGGCACCACGCGTTAAAAACCCGCTAACAATGGCACCTGCAGACCTGGATTTTGTTTACGGCAAGGCTGGCAATGAAGAAGATTCCAGTAATTCTTGCAAGAAATGCGAAAGCAATAATAAATCCCACTCCAGCAAGCGCTCTTCTGGGAATAATAGACATAAGGAAATCCAGTACTTTTAAGAAATTGGCAAGCATGTCCTCACATTACCGTAAAACTAAAATAGCAAGTTGTAATAATTCTTTCCTTCAGATAAAATATAAATAAAGACTGTTAAAAAGGACGTAATAATGCAGGCAGAAACTGTACTCATTATTTGGTTCATCCATGCTAATCATAACATAAGTACATGACGAATCACATTTTTTGCGTACTTGAAAACAGAAAAGTTGTGTAATTGGAGATTGGAGTGAAAAATACTATTTAATATCGTCTATAACTTGAAATAATTACCTTCATCAGTCTTGATTCTTGATGTGGAAAGTGAATCACCATATCGTAACATCAGCTAAAAGCTAAACGTTTGTGTAACGGTTTCCTTAATTTTCGTATTCCCAGGATGATTTTTTGCACCTTGTTTGTTACGCACATTACAATATTTCCTGGGATAATAACAATAAGGCAGCAGAAACATGCTTTAAAAAAATTATATTTCGTTTACATCTTTAGTCTTCATTCCATGCAGGCAGAGGCAGAACAATAAGAGAAAAAAAATTGAAATTCAGATCTTTGCTGTTAAACTTCCTTCTACGACCTTCAGGTGAGCGCGAGCGTCATGGATGAGATGGTGGGAAATCGACTCTACCTGCTCTTGACTACTACTGATATAGAGTTGATATTTCTCACTTTGCTGAGCATATACCACCTCTGTAGGTATGCAAATTATTTCAATACTCACGATCAGTCTAATCTACTATTCTTCTCTACGGATTGGAGTATTGTATAATAATTTGGTAGTTATCAGGTTACTAAAATATTCCCAAACTTTATGTTCCGCAACAATGAGTTTTAAACAAACCCATATTATCAGGATTTGGGCAACATGTAGTACATTATATGAGGGTAATAATCAAAATTCATAACAACCATTGCCTCATTCATTCATTCGTCAGTATGAAATATGAAATAATAAACAAAACGTTACGTGATGCAATAAAATATCAATCTTCCTTATTAAAAAAATGTAATCAATAGTTTATCAAAGAAAAATAAATTAGTTCCCTAAATGTTTCACTATATGCATATGCACGACCTTCCAAAACTACCCCGGAACCCAAAGACGGCAAAGACTAATTAAAATTATTTTTAGGCTTACTATCTCATTGTTATCGTAATGGATCGACTGTTTTGTTAGTATTTCTAACGTCAGTAGTCAGTAAGTAGCACTTTGTGTTTGTAGCTGGTCTAGCATAAGTCTATACCCTTTCTTACCGAGATTGCTAAAAAAAAGTAGAAATCATAAATCATTATGTCATGCCATCCAAGTTATATGAAGATGAACAAGTCAATGTCATGAGCATGAACTCACAATCACATTATGTACGTGAAAAGACCTAGAGGAAATAGCACAGTGCAAATGTGCGTTCAGCGTTCGTTAGAGTTTGTGTAAATTAAATTAACGGTACAAGTTGAAATTATAACCTTTGCCTGAAGTAAGTAGTTTAATTATATCATAGCTACCTTCAGCATGCCCATTTTTAAAAACAAAGAGAGTTGCATATTGGCACTCTGCCTATAAGAATTTCGCACAGACTTTTCGCATTTAGTACTCACATCAAACTTGCTCTGCAACAAAAACAATAACAGAGTCCATGGCTATCCAACAATGAGTTGTTATCAGTGAGTTATCTAGTCAGGATGGTTTAACAAATCTCAAAGCAAAAATGCTCTGTTTCTGTTTAACGTTTAACACATCCCCTAATACATAGACCAACGCATAGTGATAGCTATTCTTTTGTGTTATCTGAACCAACAAGAGTACTCGTCATCATCACACACATTTTTTTACAACTTTAACCGCAATTTTCCGCTTCACAATGTGCTTTGGAATTTGTATATTTCAGGATTTTTTCTTCTTCTCAGAATAGATAGGGGATTTACCTCATTTACCGTTGGAAAAAGAGTGAGTTGATGCGTTATTGTACCGTTTCATCGCTAATAACTTTGACCTTGTTAGTGTGGAGAAGTTGATAGGTTTTCTTCCAGGAGCCTATCTACTGATGATGATGGTGGTGAATATGATGATGCATGATGCTCTCAATGCTCTTCGCCTATATGTTTACTAGTCCTCTTTGTTAATACCTGATTTTCGCAACTACTAAAACATAGGCCGTTATTACTCATCAAACGTAAATCACTTTGTGCTTTATTCCATCCATGCAGTCCAGTTTTTATGTTATAAATTGATAGATGAATCGCGCGATGTGATGTGAGTCTATGTATACACATATCCTTGTTGAGATTTTTCCAGGAATAACTTTTTTTTGGAAAGAGTACTTTTGTGCCAAGATGTAAAAGTAAGTTTTCATATTGAACCAAGTTGCTCCACGGCGCACACAACTGTCGGCTATTGTCTAATAAAACATAAAATAGCAATCTCATTTCAGCCTGATCCAAGTGATTCAAGGATAAACCTTGTATTTGTCATTCATTTATTCTTAATTAAGTTTGTGCATATTTGTTTTGTCCAAATTATGTGACAATTAAGGACTGGAAAATAATGAGTTATCAAAGGATTTGTGCCATTTTGCAAGTTTTGTGCTTCGGGATTGCGATTGTTGTGGTCCGTTGCCAAAACGCTCCTAGTCTGGATTGGCAGTTTGATCCTTACTCAACGGATCAGTGGTTTAAGCAGAAGCAGGACCACTATGATGCCGGAAACATTCAATATTGGCCACAGGTACACTGGCCATTGGCCTCTTATATCCCTTAGTATCGTTTCTCAATCTGCAGTATGTAAAATTGTGGGAATCTTCCGACTTTGCAGAGGTATGTGACAACCTACCGGTTTTTCCGGTTGGGCGGTCCCATTTTCCTGTACCTAAGTGGACCTGGTCCCGAGCTCACAATTGATGATATTGAATCCGGTGCAATTGCTGCATATGCCGAAGAGCAGGGGGCATTTGTAATTGGGTTGGAGCACCGTTATTACGGGAAATCAAGACCTACTCAGTAAGTGCTCCACAAAACAAAGAATGTGATGTTCAGTTAGACAGATCACTCGTCGATGCATCACAGCTCTGATTTCATCTATCTCATAAAGTGGATAATCTTTAATCTAACAAGAATGAAATATTATGTAGGGATCTTTCCAAAGACAACTTGAAGTATCTGACAATCCCACATAACAATTGAGGACATTGCAGCATTTATTAGATCTTGGAGAACTCGAGATGAGTTTACGGTAAGGTTGTATTGCAAATCCAAAAGCAAATTCCAGCATTATACACAGACAGTCAGTTAGAAACCATACATTCAGGAAAACGTAAATACCTAATTTCAATAACATTAATGGGGTATGCATTTTAACTTTTAACCGGCTTGCAGCATAGCAAATGGGTTGTGTTCGGAGCATCATATTTGGGAAGTATTTCCGCGTGGTTTGCTCAAAAGCATCCNATTTCCGCGTGGTTTGCTCAAAAGCATCCAGAACTAATTGATGCGTTTGTAGCGTCTTCAGCACCTCTGGAACTCAGATATGAAATCCCTGGTACTTAATCACAATTAGAGTTTTAAACTGGTTATAATAACTATTGCTATTAATGTAGCACCCCTGTTATAAACCAAAGCACGTCTATTTTTGGTAACTACAGAGTTTCTTCAGACCGTGGGAAGCATTCTTAATCAAACAGATCCCAAGTGTTATGAGAATGTGGCAGAAGGGTTTTCCTGCCTCGAAAACATTGTTAACGAGCAGGGATGCGAAAGTTACAGTTTGAACGATGCCAAAGATAAGTTTGAGTAAGTCTTTCAAACATTAAATACATATATACAAATACATAAGCTCGATAAGGCCGCGTTCCAAGTAAAATACTCATCCATTCTTCTATATTACTATGCTATGCAGATTTTGTGCCGATCTCGACTCCAACAGTGCACTAGACACTACCGGAGTATTTGCGGAACTGTTCAGCACAGTGAATGCCGTTGTGATGTATCACGATCCGGATCCAAAGTCATTCCCAGACACTGATCTACAAAAGTTTTGTACCCACATGACATCAGACAAGGGGGGTAAAAGCTCCTTTGAGAAGCTAGGAGAAAAAGTCAAAGAGATCAACAAACATCGTGGACTCCCGTGTTCGGAGTTCCGGTTCCAAACTACAGTTGACTTTCTCAAGGATCAAGACTGGGATTCCGATGCAGCCAAGGAGGGCTACAGGCAGCTTCAATGGCAACTTTGTAATGAACTAGGCTGGACAGTTGCATCCGCCAACATTTCACAACCCTTTGGACACTATTTATCCCCCTTTCTCCACTCGGAAATTTGCCAGAAATTGTTTGGGTAAGAAGGGAAAAAACCGTAAAACTCTTGAAATATCGTTTGACTTCAAAGAAGTTGCAAAAAGTAAACATAATTATATGTATATTCATTATTATAGACTCACAGAAACTGAAATGCGATTAAAAGTTTTGCAAGCCAACACTGACCTGAAGGGGAAGGACCTAGTTACCAAATGCGGGATTTACGTGAACGGAGACCACGATCCATGGCATACTTTTGGCATAACTAACCCAGATGAAGCTGGAAAGTGCAATAGAGCAGTATTTATAGAAGGTAATAATAGTTGTCATTATAAATACAAATCTATCGACAATGTAAAAGAAAAGCTGGAAAATTGAGTAGAAATGCCTCATTGAATTTGGACTTTCGATTGAATCAGGAGGTTCTCATGGGCGAGACGTGGAAGAATATTCCAGTACTCCCTCCTACCCACCTCAGTTGAGAGATGCCCAACAGAAAATTGCAGCTTACCTAGACTCGTGGCTCAAAACGGGAAAGTGTTGCGAGGAGGATGGACAAGAAGAGTCTCGAAAAATTCGAGGAACTTATTCACGTTCACCACGGAATCCGGGCCCGTATTCATTTCCAAACGAGTTTCTTAAGCCAAATGTACAAATTAAACCTCATGCATATCCTCCTGGGTTAGGGGACAAGTTGATTGCTTCCCCGACCAGTATTCCATATCAAGTATCCACAACGGATATTCTCAGCGTTAGCCCCCGCATTCCGATTGCTGGTCACCGGCAGGATCTTGACGAGGAAGGAGGCGACATGTACAGGGATCCTAGAAATTCAGAATTTCGCCGGTACAGAATAGTCAAGTTTCTGAAACATCGACTACCCAATGCCCCAATGAGCTATGAGCGTGGTGGGCCTCCAAGTTTAGAGCAATTTGAAGCCGACTTTCCGGAACACAGCATTCGCGTTGAAGGACGTGTTGAGCGTGTTTTCAAAAATGGTTCACGAATGATCCCCTCCGCTGATCCTTCCGGCTACACTCAAATCCCAAGTCCTCGCCCACAAACTGATGGGCAGCGATATGACTGGTCTCATAGAGTGCAGATGCCAACAGTGGCACCCATCAATAGACCTCCAGGTCCAACGCCAACAATGCAGGCTCATGATGGAGGGGGAACTGGCAAGCCTTTCCGGTTTGTGGTTAAACAAGTTTTTAAACATTACGTAGGAGACGAGGGCGGGGACAATAATAACCGAGAGGCAAACGTGGAGGAACCTCCAAAGAGGGCTGATATACAAGGTGAACGGACTAGCGTCTCTACTGAAACTAGTGGAAATGCTCAGTAACCAAGGTCCAGCAAAGAACAGCGGAATTATGGAGGGCGAAAAAAGCAAGAAACCCTTTTGGGAAGAATACGACGACAACTACAGCTCCAGTTCAAGTTTATCTGAGGAGGATAGGAAGTCTCCAATGAAAGGAGTGAGTCCAAAGGAGTCTAATGTTCGGAAACGAGATAGCAATGAAAATGACGGCAACTCAACAGACAGCTCTGAAAGTTCTTCTTCTATTTCATCTTCAATGGAAGGCTCCGATGAAGACATGCCTGCAACAACAGCGAAGCCCGGGAAGATGTCTTCAGGTAATAAAGGGAAGTCGGAGGAAACCCCTGTAAGAGTTTCTAGTAAATCAAAGGAATCCAAACCGACCAGCGACTCTAACGAGCTTGACGGTAAAGAAGACTACGAAGACGACTCGTATTACTACGACGATTATTATGATGACCACGTTGATTCAAGGGGTCGGGCAAGAAGCAAAGATAGAGGTAAGGACGACGATAGGGAAGGGGCCGTAAAACCAACACGACAATCAACTTCCCGTGGTGGCGCAACTGGTTCAAAAACCACCAAGTCTTCAACCGAGTTTACATCTGGAGAAAGTACAAAGCCAAGGCGGTTGCGGGAAAAGATTTCAGAGAAAATCATGTCATCTTCGGAAGATGTGACAGGAAATCAAAAGTCACGGGAGGATCCACCTTCAAAATCAAATTCCAGAGGCAAAAAGAATAATGGGCGTAACAAAAATGGGTCAGACGAGCAGGATGATTCCGATCGCAGCTCGTCGTCTTCAAGCTCCTCTTCGTCAGAAGAAAGAAGTCCTCTGGATGATGACGACTACGACAATTTCTCACTTGAGCCAAGTGGAAGCAACCCAAAGAAAGTCTACAAGAAGAAGCAACTTTCGCCACTAGTAAGTCCAATAGACGAAGAGCCGAGCACAGTGATAAATGTTGAAATTAGTGGGAGTTATCCCAAAGTGACTCGGCGAAGAAAGAAGGTCAGGAGGACAACGACAACAGAAGAACCCACGACAGATTTTCCATCAGAAAACCATTCTCAGGAGGAAACTCCAGTTTCCGATGAGACAGAGACCACCACTACACCGAAGCCCCGGAGAAGGGTTCACAGAAGGAGAAGGCCAAACCAGAGACGTCGTCGGCCAGAAAATCTGGAGGAGGTAACAACAACACTTGCGCCATATTATACTACTACAGAGTCAACAATCGAAGCTGCCACAAGTGAAAGCACTACCACAATGGCAGTAATGCCACCTTCACCTTTTGAGACAACCCCTGGGCCATATAGTAATTCCTATGTGGACTGGAATAGAAGGAAACTGCCAATTCCTGCCAAACCCGTCCAGACAGAGTCCCCCAGCTTTGTAAACTTGGAGAATAATAGAGATCCAAATACTCCCCCAGACTCGGATGTCACGCAATCCAAGTCTCCAAAAAATAACGATGTAGTATATATTATTATTGGGGATGTTCCCAAAGAGGATAGGGAAAATATGATTTTTGACGAGAGTTCCGGCGACGCCTTGTTTAACTTTATACAACAGCTAGTAGGCAGACATTCAGGTGTATTTTCGCCCAGCGAGAGACCTTCTTCATTCTCTCCACCTTCACAACCTGCATCCACTCCGCCACCACCAAATTATCCACCTCCACGACCACCACAGGTATCTACTCCACCACCAAATTATCTACCTCCGCCCCCACCACAGTGGGAATCCACTTCACGACCAAACTATTTACCTCCCCCGCCACCGCCGCCACCCCCACCAACAACCACACCCAGTCCTCCTCGGGCTCTGCCAATTTCTTATGGAGATGAGCACAAGTATTTGCTAGTGCGTCCGGTTCAAGTGGTGTCACTGGGAAGAGAACACGTTGTACATGCACATGACTTGAAGAACGACTCACTAATTGATTTAATGACAAGTGAAGACCCTCGTCGGTCGCATGCCTACCCAAATGCCCCGAGTTATCAAACTCAAGGTCGTAAAAATATGTACCCAGAACATCCGAGTTATCAACAGCAACCCCCGGGTTTTAAACGCCAAAATTTTAATGGAGGCGGGGGATACAGCTTCAAAAGCCCATTTCACCGAGATCACTTTGAAAGATTGCTTAGCGTGGATGGGCAAATAAGAGACAGCGATAGGGAACACGGATTGGGGTATCAATCTGGAGGGGGTCGGAGACTGGATCAAATTCCAGATCCTTCGTGGAGGTCAATTAGAGGAGTGTCCCAGTTTGGTCCAGTAAGTAGTCACTCTGGTGGACTGCTGAGCCTCTCCTCTGCTGACACAAGGTGGGTTAATGAGGGTGTGCCTTTTATACCTAGAAACAGTAGGCAAATGCGAAATGTACAAAGATTTGACAGCAACATCAACTAACTCCCTCGCAAACAATACTAAACATACAAAATAATATCATGAAACCTATACCATACCAATACAATTTAGTTAAAGAAGATGCCCATATTCCATGATATTTGACCTAAGAGGGACCTTCATAGTTGTTAGGAAGGGAATAGCATAATTTGTACGGTTTGGGATGGGTAGGACTAAGGAACAATATATATAGCGGTACGCATGGAGGGACTGGCTGGAGACTCCGCCTTTTAACTGGGCTGGAACTTTTTGGATCGGGGTCTTTGGTCTTTGCGAATTAATTAGCAAATCGTAATAAGAGTATGTATATCATGTTTCATTTCCGACTTTTCTCGTTCATTTTAGTAATAACGTGGAACCAGGGTGCATTGTACTGAATTTCTATAAATTGTGTTGTTCTACATATACTTTATACAACCTGACCTGATTTCTATACCTTTCTTTTTGAGTTATATTTAATTTTTTGTATACCATTTACTATTTATACTATAGCAAGTGCACTATCATGCACTTCACTGAATTGTATCATATTTATTCTACAATAGCATAAATTATTCTCTTTGTTATTCAGTTGTAATCGAAACGAATAAAAGTTGATATACCAATTATTACGACCTGTAACGTTAACTTGTAAATTGCTTGTCTTCAGTTTCATACTGTGCACAGTTGACAGTGCATTTAAAATCGAAGCGGAATATTTTATCGTGTCAATTATCAATTTCCATTCTACCAACCAGATAAAGCAACTAATCTTCACTCCGTGAGATACGGCAATGGTACGAAGAAGGTATTAAAATAAGATCATCTCGCAAGTAGTCTGAATTGAATGAGTCTTTTAAGTACGACATTTTGCAAGACGTAGTTAGCAATGAATGAAGGGACATGAATGGTCCTTTTAAAATGAAAATAAATAAAAAAATTTCGAATTAATTTTCCAGAAATCTAAGTGCATTCATCTATTCTAAATTCTGCAATTCTAAATTTTAAAGTGTCTTAATCCGCAGGTTATTAGGGAATTCCTTTCATGGTGTATTTCGAAGTACATATAAAATTATAACGACCACGTTAAAACCAAAATTATAGACAGGTTGGTCGCTATTACGTTCATCGTGTCTGGTTGTGGAATGGATTCTAGGTTGATATTGTCAATGTGTTAGTGTTGGTGGTGCATGGTGGATGGTGGTGTGGTGTGGTGTGATAAAATTGTGGAGGAATTAGGAAGTGATAAGGACAAATTCTGAAATGAACGACAACCGACAACTCCACGCTTACACACTTTTACATCAAACTAGCTTCTACGTAAATTGTAACAAAAGTGTTGTTCAAGCTCAGCTCAAGCTGTATATTTAATAGGTTTTAGGTAGGTCGTGTCGGAGAGAGCAAGATTTTAGCAAGTAAGTAGTAAAAAAGTGAGTAATAAAAAGGCTGCTCTGCCTGTTCTTATATACTGTCGTTTGTCGTAACGTAAAACATTGATTACATCTTCCTACGTCATTCTTCGTGTGCATGTAAAAACGTATTATATTATGATAATGTGACTAATGACATTAGTTTCAGTTCAGTTCAGGATTAATACCTAGTAAAGAAATAGCCAAAGGAACATCGAGCCAAAAACGAAGGAGACACGTCTGGAATTCTCACGAACTCTGTTCAATTCAATCGTTCGTTCGACTACTCAACTCACTAACTCACTCACTCTTTTCTTTCTGCTGCTGGCTTTGGCGGCGTGTGCTTTATCGTCGTACTCGTCTTGTTTTGTGCATCTCGTAACAAAAGTCGTAGTCGTAAGTAAGCTATCATAATATCACATCACATCACTCATTTCTTCAGGATATTTATGTATGATCCATGTCGTGTCGTGTCCATCCCATAATATACATACACATAATATTCTAATTCTCCTCTTCTCTGCTGTATCCAGTGTGCGTTATTGATCGGATCAGAAATCGGAAACAATCTTTTTTAGTTCGTCACAGTGTCAAGGAAGGAATAATCAAAAGCTGGAACATTTCATTCGGTTGTCGTTTAGATTTTATTGCTTCGTCGTTGTACACGGTTCTTCTTTTTGGATTGTTTCACACGTAAGTACAAAGTGCAATCAATGCGAGAAATATTGATACAGAATTGATATAAGTTTTTCAAGAATTTGCGTTTGCATGTGTGCGTGTTGTATTTAGGTACGGTATATTGTTGGTATGTGTGAATTTGTTCAACCCAAAACGTGTTCAAAACCTAAAACCTACATCCAAATCCAGTTGACTTGACACTTGCTTGACACTACTTGACAGTTAGACTAATGCACTTGTTACAATACAATGCGCAAGTTGTTACAGCAAACACACCGCTTTGTAGTTTGCCATCATGCATCGGGGCGCGGCGCGGGGGGCAGAATTGGGGACCTTTCGACTTCAGTAGTTTATTTGTTCAACAGCAAGATTCCCATTATATGCTTAAATTGCATAAATTTGAGGATTTGGATTTGGATGGACTATACTATTCTGAATTTTGTCGTTCATTTGAGTGGTATTTTGTAAATTTCGTTGCATAATTTCCTTATGTAAAAGCAAGCAAATGGTTATTCTAAAAAAAACCCGACGTTTTACATCTCATATTCATTTTGGTTAGTTAGTGGTGCGGTGACGGTGATACCTTGCTCCTTGGCATGTTTTACAATCTTTAATACACATACTACTGGAAACTTGCACTACTTACTACTCGGATGTCGGACAATGACAAACTGAAGTGAAATCAAAAGAAGCAACTAGATGGGATGAGTATTTGTAACTTTAACGTGTATGCGTATTCTTTGTCAGTTGTTTTGTTACCGTGTAACTGGACTCTGGTCTGTTATTACAAAGGTTTTGACAAGAGGAAAGGAAAAAATGAAGCATTTTATTGCGATTTGTTGTGGCGCTCCACATTGAGAACCAGCCAGACCTTCGAATATTAGAATATGATTTGAATATTTTCATTTGCATGTTTGCTTGTGGTGAAGCGACTGCTGAATGTTACTCAAGTTTTACAATCATTTCTCTCTGTGGAAATGTGGGGGTGGGGACAGCTAATATGCTCCGTTTCCAGTGCTCTTATTTTTCCCTGCTCTAAGCTAATGCATTAATGTTCCGCCAGTTAGTAGTATAATTGCAATATCCTGTGCATTGTGCATATATCTTGATGATTAAAGTAGGATATTTTGGAGTTGATATTGATATGCACCGTTTGTTTGCATACTTTAGACTAGTTAAAATTTGAATGTTTTGTGTTTTCATTAGGCAACCTAACCTGGACGATGAAAGCGGGCTGTTGGTAAGAAGTCCACACTAGAGATTCGATCGTTAGTTACTCAACCCTGCAAGTAGTGACGGAGAGAAAAGACGTTACATGCGGATTTAAACCGCGTGTTTCCCACTGATCAGTTGTTTTTGAGCGTTGTGAACTGAAGGTAATCTTAATC
This sequence comes from Dicranocentrus wangi, assembly GCA_036850665.1. Lineage (NCBI taxonomy): Eukaryota > Metazoa > Arthropoda > Collembola > Entomobryomorpha > Entomobryidae > Dicranocentrus > Dicranocentrus wangi. Next base: position 7,438 of record JAANSN010001279.1, on the reverse strand, counting down.
TCGCTTGTTCATCACGTTTTGAAATCCCAGAGTGCTTTATATAAGGTTTTCTTATGGTTTTCTTTGATTAGAAAATACAAAATGGAGGTGGAGTATGGGATCGGTGTTACTAATCGGTTTGCCTTTCTATGCGATGAACCTGAGGACGATGACGTAGGTTTGACGGACAAGGGACTCGGGAAGAAGACGAACGTGGACAGAGGATCCGCTAAGAAGCCGGATTCGGAGGGAAGTTTAAAGGAGAAGAAAAATGTAGGCAATAATGCCAAGGGCCAAAATCAGACTACGCCCAAGATTCGAAAGAATAATACAAAAGAGAATACGAATCCAAAATCCGTTGCTCAGGCTCTAGTAGAAAATGAAAAAAAGAGAGACGTAATCGATACAAACAATATCAACTCACGTCAAACCCAAAAACAGTTTCATGGAATCCGAAAGGAAAAGGAAGGGTTCCAACCTCAGAAGAATTTCAGAGGACGTGGAGGTGCATGGGAAGAGAAAGAGATTGATAAGGAGAACAAATCAAAGAGCAAATCCGGATTAGCACCTAAATCCAACATGGAAAACGACGTCAACGAGAGGTAAGATTGTATCTATTATGTATAATATTTTCACAACACAACCTGCGTTTAATTTGTTAATATAATTCTAAACTAACTAACACCTACGGAGGATTTTTAACAGGTCTGGTGATGAGAGTAATGAAGCGGAAAAAGATGTTAAAGAGTCTGTGGATTCTGACGGTGTTGTTCCTAAGGACAAGGATGAATCCGAAAATGTGCCAGAAGTTCCCGAACAAACCTTCACACTTACTGAATGGAAATCAATGCAGGTTAGGAAAACCGTTAAGGATTTTGTTAATTCAAACGCATGCACTTGCATGCTTTGGGCATTTGAGTTCATGTAATAATACTCCGTTTAAAGACTTTATGTTATTTGATTTGACCGAACTATTTGACTGTGGTATTTAAGGCGCCCCGTGAGAAACCAGTTTTCAACATACGTAGACCAGGTGAAGGAGAGGACTCTTCTAAACTTGGCAAACTCATTCTGAAGAAAAAGGAAGATTTTGTTGATGCGGGTAATGAAGTGGAAGAATTCGAGACGGAAGAGGTACGTCATCGGCCTGTCTAACGCCTGGTCGAAAATATTACCTAACCATACACGCGTTGATGAACTGAATTAGTATAACTAACCTTATATTTTAATGGCGCAGGTGTACTACCCGCAAAGAGCTGGCAAGTTTAAGCAAATTGCTGATGTTGGATTTACTACTGGATACCAAAAACGTAGAGGTGGTCGCTTTGGTAGGGGTCGGGGCGGAGATGGCGATAAACGGGAATCAAGTTCCGAAGATGGCGGTAACGTTATAGCTGAGAAAGTCCGTGGACGTCTAGGCTATGGACCACGCGGCGTAAGTGTTCTAGTAGCTGTATAATTTAGTTACGCTTTATTACTTATTATTTGCAAATTACTTATGTGCGCTGTGATGTTACAAAAAGGGTCAACACCGTCCTCCTCCACTTCCGCGAATAGATGATGCTGCTGATTTCCCAAGCCTGGGTTGAACAACATCAAGTAGCGTGTTAAGGTTTTTGTATCTCGTTTTATTATTAACCAGCTATTTTGACTTACTATATATATTATCGATCCCTGCGAATTTTCATGTCAAATATATATAATATTAGTCATTACCTGGAAGTCATAAGGTTAATCACTGAAACTAAAAAGATTGTAATAAAACCTAGAATTGTTGTGTGCGAATAATACATACACTTGTGGTTGTATGGATTTTTGCTTACTGGTCTTCATACTAATAATAATAACAGGTATATTATTGTAAGATTAAGCCCGAAAGTGTGAAACTGACGGTGACATATCCACTCACATGCAGACTGGGACTGGGAACAATTAACCTAGGTTTTAGAAAGATGCAAGAGAATGAGATGAGAAGGTTAAGACATTTTCTTGAACATTTAATACGTATGTCAAAGTTTATAATAATAATAATATATAGGTAGGTAACTTAAAATACAAACGTGAAACTGAATATTAGCAGCTATATACTAGATATATAATAGTTACATCAACATAATATCAACGGTAATGACTTCTCTCGAATATGGGAGCTAACTTGACTGAGTTACCTTGTTTAATTAAGTTTTGGTAAATTATTTAATGACTGACATGAGTGAGCCACATACAATCACAGATTGACAGCTACTCCTGCTGTTAGCATTCGGCTGTGCTCCGCTAACAATGTAGCATCCTTACCTTAATTGGTATATATTCGTAAAACCATAAAGATCAATTCCTGACATCACATGAACAATAACAATGAATGACACTTTGTAAGATATTATATTTTCGTTTTGAAATTTGTCGACTTTCACCAGTTTGGCCTATATCTGAAACACGAATTAAATAATACCTGTTGTTCAAAAGTTAACATTTTACAAGATTGACGTATTGAAACAAAAACGAAAAACATTGCGATTGTCCACCAATGATGGGATCATTATACCGACATTCCGTTCTCCCCATGTTATTTAACCACCATCAGTATAATGTCTGATAAGTTATAAACATACTTCACATTCACAGATTTGCATATTTATTAACAGGTAACAGTAACAGTTGAGTCGTTAGTCGTGAATACATATTCTATAAATTTCTCATTAAAACTTCAAACGCGTGGTTAGACGGTGTTAGTAGTACAGCTTAATTTCAAACAGGCCTATTTAAATACCTAAAGCCAGAGTCAGATCTAGAGAATAAACTTGAAAATTCATATCTGTATTCTTGACATAATTACAGTAACTTGTTGAAAATATACAATTTAATTTGTAGATTTGTACGTGGCAAGAAAAGAATCCCATCGCCAGGATTTCCAGTTCCTATATATTTCTAAACTTAACTGTATGGCTAACTGTAAATTCATATATGTAATAGATGTAGAGTAGTAGTACCAAGTATTGCACGTTTAAGTGTAAGAGAGATACATAATGTAAAATAGTATGTATATTTTAAGGTACATGAATAAAGGTCGAGTACGGTCCCTTTCTTATTTAACACCAGACGAACGAGGTACATCAGCAGAGCAGAACTATCAATGGCACATATAAAACTAACTAACTTGACCTACTACGAATAATAATAAATCTCATTTTTTTACCAAGTTTGTTTTGTTTCCAGTAGTTAGTTGAATACGTCTGTAAATGCATTGCAAGATAAAGTCAAAGAAGAACTAAGTTTTGGTTCACATCAAATCAGGTCAACCTCAACGGAATTTGGTTCATGGTGCAGGGATACATATGAGCTCTGACTTTGGTTACTACGATTCCCATAAGTCTTTTGACCCGTTAGTGGAATGTTTTCTTCGCCTAATGTCGACAAGTTATTGCCAACCGGATCCCTTGGCTCCCGCACAATCCTCGGTATTCCTTTCCCACCGTTCCTCACGGCTGTTGACCCACCTTTCCGATTGAACAGTCGGTCTGGTATTTGAATCTCCAGTTGATCCGTTCCTTCCAGCTGAACTGATGCTAACGGAACTGTGAATTACAACAAACACGGTGGTTTATATCATGTCGATTCTATGAATTTAAAACGGCATAATATAAACAGAGTCAGTAGATTAAACCCTTACTATCTAAACACGGAGAAATAATTCTCGGATTATTAGCCAAAAACTCGACTATAACTGCAGCTGCAGGTCGTTTTACTGCTTCCATGGACCAACAGCTCTTCATTAGTTGTTCTCTGTGAAGTCAAAAATATATACATCAAGTTATTGCAATTTAAAATATCCAGTCTGATATTATGAGGAATGCCTTCCTGCATTATTACGTACAGTTGCGGTTTGATTCCAGCAGGAATGGTCACGGTGTTCCCTGATTTCACGTAATCCAAAACCTTGTGTTTGCAAACAAATTTAAAAAAAAGTCATAATCATAGAACTGGAAACTTTGAAATATATAAATTTTTTATTGGCAACAAATGATTACCTCGTTGTTACTTTTTCCCTGAAAGGGAAAGCTACCAAATGTAATAATTTCATACAAAAGCACTGCAAACGACCAAACGTCTGACATTGGAGTAAATATTCCTAACGCTAAAGACTCGGGTGCCTGCAAGAAAGTGCAAATTATAACATTAGCCTATATAAACGTAATACCAGAGCAAAAAACCACACGGGATGTAGCGACTATTAAAGTAAAGACACGTACCATCCACCGAACTGGAAGCATGCCTACAAATGCAAAGTACAAAAAAGCCTTTGATTAAGAAACTGTTACAATACGAATCACGCGTCAATATAAGTTAGTTATGATTCCAAACTGAATTACCTTTCCTATTAAAACGATAATAATCGTTTTCGTACATAGGTCTTGTCATTCCAAAGTCCCCTGTTGATTATTTAAAAAATATATGTATTATTGTTAAAAAGTTATTGTTAAAGATTCATGAATGCATTCTTAACGTATTTAGCTTTGGTTGTTCAAATGCATTAATGCATACCTAATTTGACTACACGACTCGCATTGACTAGACAGTTGCGACAAGCTACATCCCTGTAAATATAAACATTCAAACAGTTAAACCTAGAGTCAATCAATAATTATAAAACACCATGAAATGAACGCTCTGGAACTTTGGGAAATAAACCTGTGTCCAGTTACGTTATCGTACACCACGTATCAAAAAAGCAATTTAAGAGCATACCTGTGGACATATTTCAGTTCAGCGAGGTAGCTCAGAGCTCTGGCAACATCCAAAGACATCGAAGTCAGCCTTCTACTTGAGATCTCATCAGATTCTTCACAATTCTTTTCGTTTACTAAATGACGACGTGCCAGTAGGTACGTCTTCAAGTCCCCTATATAAGATAAATCCTATTTGTATATATGTATTTGATGTATTTTCCCCACGAGGATTTCGGTACTCTTTAAAAATGAAGAAGGGAAACGCCTGGAGTAAATGATGATGACTATTGATGACCTACCGTAGAGCATAAATTCCATGATCGTGTAAACTGGCTCATTTTTTGTGCACACTCCCAGAAGCCTAACAATGTTTTTGTGCTCAAACCGTTTCATTACTTCTGCCTCTCCGAGAAAGTCCAACTTTTGCTCACATGAGGAACCAACTTTGAGAGTTTTTACAGCAACAGCAACCCAACCCCTGCGGAACGAGAATAAACGCATGTTTAAAAGGAGGATTACATTTTAAAAACTGCAGATGCGGCCTAATACTTCACACGTCAACGTCACAGTCGCCATAAATGTTGTTAATACTTTGATATGATTTTAGCGTGTACTGTACAGAGAGACAGGCACTCACTTGTCGTCAAAGAAGCACTCCCCTCCATACACTGTGCCAAAGGCTCCTTCTCCAAGTTTCCTGTTGATGACCACTCTATCTCTTGGTATTTCCCACTTATCCAAAGCAGACACATTTGTTGCAGATAGGATGTCGATCCCCAGAGCTTTAAAGTAATCCTGTGTCATCTGCACCTTTTTATCGTATCTGCAATAAGGAAGCAAAAAGAAACGTGGTGTACTGGAGTTCTGGTGTGGTTCACTCACTCAGTCAGGAGATATGTGGTTCATGCACGAGAAACGAAAACTTTTGCATGATCATGCAACATTACGCAATTAGAAAGTAGAACACGAACTTTTAGCATACTACGCCTTTCTCGCGTTTTCTGGCTCGTTAAATTAGCATTTTTAAGATGCCTGGATTAAAGCAAGTTGTACTTGTTACAAAGTTGTGAATGTCGCGATACAAATATAGTTCCATATTCTATGGCATAATTTTTTTCATTTATTGAGCTTGCCAGTTTGCCACATGTACTGTTTGTTTTAAAACGTTCATAAAGTTCATAACTTTGGATTTTCACTACGGATTAGGCAAGGATATCAAGCAAAAAGTTCCAAATAATTCAAGTTCATGGGTTTCCAAATTCCCTTATATACGTAGGTAGCAATGTTACGCCGTTACAAATGAAGAGTTGAAAAAGAATACTATGATAAGAAATAGGTTTCTTTTGGCTTGTTAGTGGTTGGTGGTTCATATGTAAATGTATAGTAGTTTTTCCATTTTGTGAGTACTAAATCTAGTTGAGTATCTTACCTCCGTTTGATGACCAGGAAGCAGATGACTAAAACGAATCCTAGTATGCCAAATCCTATAACATTAGCTATAACTATTGCTACTTCACAACTGACATCCAGGCCGGATGCAAGTATTTCAAGAAAACATTTTGGAGGCGGCTCTGATCCATCTGTCGGAACACTTTCATCCGGTGTAAGCCATCGTATGAGAGCTTTGTGTAGCTTCAGCCTGAAAAATATCAAACCGAAACGTAAACACCAAAATGAAAAAAGATTCCACAAATTCATGATTGGAAACGACATTTTATTTGCATCAAGTTCTTCATTGCTGGATCACCTACCGACCAGGTTGTACTACGTTGTGTTCATCAATCGTTTCCGGGTCCCAGGTACCTACTATTTTCGTTGTTCTGTTGTACCATTGAACAACATGAATTGTGGAAACCCTGAAATTTCAGATAAAAGCTTTTATATATAATATAAGTGATGCTGCGAGCGATGTGCCATTGAATATCATGGTTGTGCTTGCGATGTGATATGATGTGACAAGGATCATAAGAATTGCTACTGGAAAACTGGAAGTCTGACAAGCTTGGAATAGGCTGTCGTCACGATTTTTTAAACATAAACATATATGTATAACAAAGTCAAAATGCAATGTTGCTGGATGGAGCTATATAGAGACTAAAATCCTTATAAGCATGTACCAAGTACATTTTCTGTCACTTGTTTGTGTTTGTGCCAGTGGCATATTATAATATCATATAACATATTATTTAGCATCTTGTCAGCTTCTATTGTACTTTGTATTGTATCCAAGATAGCAGCCTACTGCAAATCGACTTGACAGACGCAATTGACATTCTAAACAAACTTGTCTTAGGAGTGGCAAGATGCCATTTCCAGTGGTATTCCAGTTTGGTTCTCTGAACAGGTTCGTAATAATGACCAACAAAAGGATGACAGAGACAAAAGGACACACAGTTTGCTGTATAAAGAATATAAATAACCAAGAAACAAGCGGTCAATGACTGTCTCACCTTGAAGGACCTCCGACGAATTTGATGTGCCCACTAACACCGTAGAAATCGGTTTCTTTGATAATCTTCACTAGTTCACTGCAAGGTCAGAAAGAAACGGAAATAAAGCATGAGATACCAGTAGAAAGTAGAGAAACAATTAACGAAGCCGTGCGTGTGGCGGTCGGCGTAATGTGATGAGAACAACTGTATCCTCTCCAGACATTCAAGACAATAAACATTTTTGCATACTATGGTATAATATCTTGTTCTTTCTGGTGAGCTAATTCTGTTGAGCTAAAA
>JAANSN010001278.1:0-35858 GCA_036850665.1 Dicranocentrus wangi | reverse complement strand
CAGACAGAAGAGTGTCTGACAGACAGACAGAAGAGTGTCTGACAGACAGACAGAAGAGTGTCTGACAGACAGACGAATGTGTATGACAGACAGACAGACGAGTGTCTGCCAGACAGATAGACAGACAGACGAGTGTGTTAGACAGAAGAGTGTGTCTGAATGACAGAAAAGTGTGTTTGACAGACAAACGAGTGTGCCTGACAGACAAACGGAAGAGTGTGTTGGACAGACAGAAGAGTGCGTCTGAATGACAGAAGAGAGTGTTTGACAGACAGATGGTAGAGTGTGTCTGCCTGAAAGGTCTCTTGCTCCGTAACTCCTTTCCTCCGCACCTGTCCCGAAGGACAACTTTAGGAAGCATTAGCATTAAAAAGACAAGACTTTTTGTATAAATTATCCAATATCTGAATATCCGAGTATTTGCATATTTACCTCCTCCAACTTACAGAATCTAACTGAGTTGGAGGACCTGGCAGGCTTGTTCTTTAGCCTCCTCCTCTGCCTGTCTGCAAAAAAAAGTTGTCTAAGACAAAGTCGGGCTGGTAGTAGTGTTGTAATGTAAAGGTACTACACATTTCGTAATGGGACGTGGTCCCTTATTAAACAGATACATAAAAAAGTTGCTTGTTTGCACTCTCTTCTCCTCATCCATATTTACTGGCTGTTCACGCTTCGACTGAGCTCTCTTTAATGCCCCCGTTCTTTTTGTTTTTATTGTATGAGCAAACTAAAATGAAAATTCTGTCAGTATATATGCATGCCTCCTTCGTCTTCTTCTTCTTTTCATCTTTCACTGGTACTTTCTGAACATGACAGGTGTATCATCAGCAACTTTTATATTTCTCCGGTTTAAACGCACCACATCCTCCATCATCTTAAGTATTTCAGTTGTACTACCTATGTACGAATACTACTCCTACTCGTACTCCTTGAAATTACTGGAATATACTGGAAAAAAGTTTCCTTGTGTGGAATGACGTGGTAGTGCAATAACAAAAAGGGTTGGCTGCTTGGTTCTTCGGTCGGGCTTGGTTCAGACTCAAAACTTTTTCTTTTCCATTGCAGTTTTCAGGGTTTCGTTCGAGATTAAAGTGCCCTATAAACATATATAACACGTCGGACGGAAATGTAGCTGGACTACATTTCAATTCACTCATAAAAAAGGGAATACGTACGTAGGTACGTCGAGCTAGAACCACCGGAATTTGACAACAGTAGAAACATATTTGGTATCACGAGAGATTTTTAAAAAATATATTTTTTTACGTGCTTCCCGTTCGCCTGATGAAAAAAAAAGCTAAAATTGGATGCTTCACTTTCTAGAAATTGTAAAATCAAGGTAGAAAACATATTTAAAGCGTGGTTGATTCCATGTGGGCTACAGGCAAAGCTCAGTTTTCATTTCCAATTATCTATCAGTTTCCACAGGCATTACCTAAATATCTAATTATCCCTACGCCAAGTTTGGGGCCACTTGGTTAATTAAAGTATTGGTTGGAAATCCATGTAATTCAATAGGACTTCCCGTCTTGATTTTCATGAGAGTTTTAGGTACACAGGTGAAGTGTCAAATTTCATTAATATCTCAAAATGGAAAATTGTGTACAGAAAACCAGAACTGCCTGCCTTAGTGGACATATTTATTTTCCTTCTAATTTATAATTAACCCTCTCGATAGCTAATTAACTCCATCCCTCAAATCGAAACAACTCTGCAATTTAAAATTTAAAAAACGGATCCAAAGCCAAACGTGAATGATCTAGTTTTTGTGACACCCTTATTTTTTAGCACACGTTAACCTCCCCGGAGGTTTCCATGGCGTCTTAAATAAAATTTTCCTCTCTTGGTCAATCCTGTGCATATAATGTGCTGTGAATCCTTACAGAATATTGACGGTGAAGTGAAAGCAAATGTTGCATCCTCTCCTCACAACTTTTCATTTCATTACACTAAAAATATACAATTTACAAATAGGAAGCGTGACTCTATGAAATTGAGATTGCTCGGATTACTAAACTCTGCCCTTTCTCTGCTTGCATATAAGCAGAATCAGAAGAATCTACTAGTTTTTGTCTTTAATTACTTTGCCGGTGTTGTTCCTAGAATATTAATAGCCCTAAAGAGCCCCATGTAATAGTCAGACGTAATGACTGTATCCTAATTAAAGTTAAAATTACTTGATTTGCATTCACCCAATTTTTCATTTTCAAATTATTTGTCCAGCCAGTCCATTTTCACGCATTTGAGCAGCACACTTTCTCTTTCCATGATACATGTGCTGAATAAGACTGGTCGGGCTGCTACAACACCTTCTTCCCAGAAAATTTTCCCACTTACCTAAATCATTTAACACTATACCAAGCAAACCAACCAGATAGAGCATTTGGAAATATTCTCACTCTAATTTTCGTCAATGTGGTGGTCGTGAATTAACTAACTAGCTCATTTGGTTCCTCTCTGGCAAAAAGAAAGCGAGAGCATGTATTTTTTTAGATTTTGGGCCAAGTAAGTGCAAAACTTTGGCAATAAACATATTCGTTAATTATATTTTCAATTGCTTCACGGGGTCGCACTCTCGGCCCGATGTGATTCGGGATGTGTAATTATGGCTAGCGGAAACATTCACCTTAATGTTTCCAATTTGCATTTGCATTTGTGCAAGACGCAATGCTGCTTGCTTCTCACTGGTTTCTCCTCCTCCTCTGAATGAATGAACCCAAGTTGTATTTCACCTTACTATTTTCAACTCGAGCTCCTTGTCACCATTTCAAGCAAGTGGTCGGTGGTGACGAAGGTAATGGCTTCGCAAATGCCACCATGATAATTCTCCCTGCCTACACGACAGCACGATATTATTGCCTTAAGTTGCTTCAGGCTTGTGGCTGAATTAAAAAAAAAGAAACTCCCTTATTTATTTCCTAATCCCCAACTGTGACCAAAAAAACTCATTTTCTCGCACATTATTTAAGTTCCGGTAAATGCTCTTGATGTGAAAAGTCGTATAAATCAAGTCCGAAATATATGAAGGGGAGCGTAAATCATGTTTATTGAAGTTTGGGGTAAATGACGCAGATTTGACACGATTTATTTTCAATTATTAGAGCTACAAGCTATACATTCACGTCCCACTTCACAAGCAATAATTTGGGAGAATGCACATTCGATTTAAAATTCTGATTCTTTCTCATAATAACATTCCCTGCCAACAACATATGTTTATTTATCCAGGACACGGCACCGCACAGCACCTGCACCACCTCCCACTCCCCAAGGCACCCAGTCGACATCACACATCCGTTCGTTTGCCAGAGGCAGGAAATATACGTGTTGATGTTGCCTGGTTTCCATCACATAAAATGTGGATCCAGCGTGAATGATGAGATGAGGTGTATCAGATCGTTATAATTTGTTTATCATTCACACTCCCATTTAATGCTCACCATATGATGAGTTTAAGACGGTGGTAGCGGCTGGTTCCACATTCTGACTATCCAACAAGTGTATCCTGAATCCTGAGCCGTGAAATAAAAGTGTCCTTGCCTTACAGCAATAATATGCTGGAAGCTCTTGGTGTCACTCCAACCAAACACAAATTTAATCAATATAGGTAACCGTGTCTGTGTCAGCACCTACTACTTCCATTACCCTGTGTGTCGTAAATAAAAATGATTCAGTACGGGTCGGGTTGGACCCACCCAGAGCATCACGCATTCCACTAGAGCAAACCCAGTTGCTAAATCAAACTACTAGTTGATATACTATATACTTTGCTGCGCTAACTGCCATTTTTCGTTTTTACATGCTATTATATGAACACGGGAATTGTAGAAAAGTGTTTCCATAAAATCGGGAACAGTACAAAAATATTATACTGCATTATAATTCAGCATATGAGTCAGTTAAACAAAATAAAACCTGCATAATAAGTTTTTAACTCTCAACAAAGCAGAGTAAAAGCACAACATAACCTTCTTGCATAGGTATATATTATATATATTCCTTTTTTTTACCACATTTAGGTATCTACAGATAGCCCAGTAAAAAATCGGGAAATTGGGTATAACCATAAAGAATCCCATACACTAACTCTGAGTTTAAAAAGAAACAAAAAAAAACTGGCATGGTCTAAATAAATCGTCGTTGGTGAAGGATAGCAGCTGTTGCCAGAGTGACTGGGCGAAATGGCTAAATGATGTGAAAGCAAAGTGTCTCTCTAAAGACTCATAAAGCCCTTTTCGAATCCAATTAAAACACTCGCTGCCTCGCATACATTTATTCGTGGAAGAGAATGCAGAGCGAGAGCGCATAGATAGATATTGATGCAATGTCTATATTGTGGACGTTCTCCGTATATAGTTTGAATAAATACTGTCGTATTGTATTTACGGCGACATAAAAATGTAAATTTTTTTAGCCTCTCGCCAGAGAAGAGAATTACTCGAGGGTTTTATTACTAGCCCCACCCGCGCGTCCGTCCTCCTCTCCGTATTAAATTTTGAGTTCTTTTTAGTACTAACTAAAAATCAGAGAATGGACTCTATAATTTTTTTTGTAGCGAACCACTTAATACGACAGGCAGGCAACAATGCTTGGAGGAAAGTGGAACAGAGGAGCTCTGTGGAGGAGTCACTAATCAATCAAAATACATTTTTATGCTTATCATAACCGATCCCCCGATTGAGAATAGCCCACAAAAGGAGAATAAAAACTCTAGCAGGCTTTTTTAGCATGAAAAATAAGTATATATAAAAAAAAACCACTCATTTTCCCATTATTCCATCCCAGCTTTCTCTCTGTGGTGGTATGCGGGTGAGTGGAGCGAAAGCCTGGTGGAAATGAAATTAATGTTACAGCCGGAGCCGAGAAAAGGATAATACGTAAGCACTCTGCTGAGGCAAACGGCAAACCCAATAAGTATAAATCGGAGTGAATATAAAACACTCTTGTTTCCACTAAAATATTCCGGATGTCTAGAAATACTCTGTGAAACTCAAGAACCTGTGGAGAATCACGCGACTCACATTTCCCATCAGCCTGTACAAACAGGGAACAGGGGAATACTACAAGCGTCTCATTTCCTCCTGGGTGAGTGTGGCGAAATAAGCAGAAAATCTCGTAATCTCAAAATATAAAACACACAACTTTGCGGTCGGTGGGTATATAGTGTCTCACTCACTCTCACTCTGTGCGATTTTTGTTTCGCCAAAATAACTCCGCATCCGGATTCCTTGTAATAATAATCTTCCCACACGGAGCAAGCACCATACCATTCCAATTCGCCGTTCGCACCCTGGCCAGGGTGAGCGGATATGTATAAGCAGAGTTTGTAGTATTATCAGATCAGTTGACTTATTATCACCAAGAAAATCCTCGAAAACCCGATACTCATCAAACAAGATGAGGAAAGAAGCAATAGTATAAAGTTATACGGGTTTTTGCAAGACAATTTGCAGAACTTGTGAAGAAGGGAAGTGAGGCGGACAAAAGTATACATTTATGTATTTGGCAAATAAAAAGGTAGTCATGAGAGTGTTTTGGATTTGATTCTGACGATGAGAGAGAGTCGTAGTAGTAAGTAATAAGATTGCTAATGATGGAAGCCCTCTCCTCCGTCCTCCGAGTGATAATGTCTACAACGTTTACTGACAATAATAGACAGAGTTTTTGTTCATACGCAAACATAATCATCTTATCTTCTTCCCATTCAACCAGTGTGAGGAGGACGGAGGGACAGCTAATACTACAGAGGTATTCAGTCAGAGTAGAAGAAGAAAGGGGAAATGGAAAATAAACTGTATATAATATATGTATTAGCATTTCTGAGAGAAGAGGAGAGGAGAGCGGCTCACGAAAAAAGAGGCAACAAAAAAATGAAAAGAAGGAGGCAAGAGGCAAGAAGCATCAAGCAGGTTGAAAGTGAAAGAGAAGCCGCACGACGGGTTGAGAAAATAAGCTTTGACATTTCCATTTAAAGAGGAAGGAGTGGAGTGCTGGCTGGCTGGCTGTTGTTAATCAATGGGAGAATATAATATCTTCCAAGGAGGTCCAAAGTGGTGGGATGATGGCTGGATGGAACTTGGAACACACCACCAGGCCACCAGCACAGCACTACTACTATATAACCACATATACACCGCTCATTCTACGACGTTGTTACTTGCACTCTCTTTGTTTTCCTTTTTACCAGAGAGAGAGAGAGAGAGAGAGTGAATCCCTATTAACATATTTCGGGGGAGTGTGAGCGGCGGATAGGCCATAGCTTCCTTCGGCTATTGGGAAGAAAGTTGGAGTTTTCCCCGCTTTCAAAGAGTGGAGGAAGGCGAGGCGATGGGAGACGGCGGCGCGGGGCTGATTATATGGTATACTTTTTTAGAGTAATAGTATTATAATATTTAGGTGGATCATTAGCGGCTCCAGCCACCCGTGAGATTCCATTCAGAGAGGAGAAAAAAAACGGTGAAAATTGGTTGGCAAACAATACGCGCTGCGCTCCGTGACAAGGCAAGACAACCTGTTTCGCTGGGAATGTTTTTGCATGTCGTGCTAAACATCTCGTTTTGGATTTTCAGTCAGGCAAGGCGTAATGTGAAACTCAATATATAAACAGAAGAACACTAAAAAAATACATACCTCGCCAACCAACCAACCACCAACACTACCACCATGAAGTAGATGAATGTTTACGGCGCGTAGTTTTTCTGACTTGTGACTAAATATTCATTCTTCGCTACTTATTGTTGGTGGCAGCAGTCTGGATGGAGAAAGTGTTCTTGTAGTTTCGCTAGTAGTAGATCAGCGCATTATTTTCCCCTTGTCCATTTACGAATTTATGCATACACTTCTTTTCCTCATAGTTATTCATGTGGTCTGTTGTGTTCCTGGTCTGTGAATTGCGTATAAACATGTCGGGGGAAGTGAGTGGAGGAAAGAGCCCAGTAAAATGGAATGATTTATAGGAATGTGTCAAGCAGATTGGTTGGTGGCTCCTATGCTATATACTCCTTGGAAAGAGGGCAAGAGGGGAAATGTTGATCGAAAAGGGGTTACTTACTTACACTTCTTTTGTCTTTTCAAGCCTTTTCTGCCCCTTTGTGTTTGTCTTTGGTTTGGTTGGTCTAAATGGTTGGTGGAATGAATAGCTGGAGAGAAAATATATATATATCGACTCTCATTTACTCATGCACTCATGTATAGGGAGATAGTGAGGCTATAATGTCGGTGGTGGGTGGGCTGCCCCAAGTTAAATGTCTGGGTGGTGGTGGTATAAGTAAACATGCAAAGTGCATCAAAGTACACTCATAATGTATCTGTTTTTTATGAACTGTCAGAGCTTACATGCTGTCCATTAACAAATATTTATGGACTTTCTCCTAACACGCTTTTATGGGGCTCGACCGACGATGATGCCCCTGCCTGATAAAGATATACTTTGTGAGAGGAGAAGGCCTAACAGGAACCAACATACCACCATCATCAACGCGGTGGCGACTGGCGCGTCCACCATACCACCCTCTGGATTACGTGTGGGACGACCCACAAGTGAACATGATATTTCCCTGATCCCAAATCCCAGAGATCCGAAAGTAATAATAATACTCTTTGCGATTTGGCGCTGACACTAAAAGCATTCGTATGGCCTCCTTGGGAGGTGGTATACGTAAGCCTCCAGCGGAAGCAATTGAACCCGAAGATTATTTCGCTTGGGGATGATATGATATGATGATTATCTAAGCTCTATCTCATCAACATCTTTCCCATTCATTTCCTAGCCATTATTCCTTGTATTATGCCAAAGGACAGAAATCTGACAATCGACTAGAATTATACTTATACCTATATCGCATATCGAATCACATTCAGTGTCACTCGCCACTGCCCTCGGGGTTACGTGGGTGGGCAGCCGCAGCCGACCACACATTACTAGATTACCTGAAAATCATACAAAATCTTTGAGTCGTTCTCCATTTCCTCAATTTTTTCTTCTTCCTCCCACCCACACCCACAAAAAAACCATGGATCCTTTTACAAAACTCCTACACTCGAAAGAAGAAAAAAAACTTGGAAACTCTGTGGTGGTGGTGGTGGTATTCAATACCCTAATTTTTTTTGTTTTTCCAACACATCCTCTCCCTCCACAAACTCCCTCGGAGCACACAGAAAAGGAAGAAGGTGAGTGCAGAGGAGTTAGACCAGGTATTTACCTTTGTACTTTCCTAGGAGCTCCGACTCCTCTACAAAATAATATTGCAATCAAGTAAAAGGGATTTTGATGATGCTCGCAAACAAAAAGTGGTGGGGAAACATGCAAGCCACCACACCACTTTCCTCAAAGTGACACACACCGGCAAGTGTAACTTGATAAAAAAAAAGTTCACACAGAGTGGAATAAAACATGTCACCCGTGGCATAGCTATAGTAGAAAACCCCAAAAAAAGCCTTTGTGGTTCCCACATTGAGTGAGTGACGACGACATACGACGACGACGACAACGACGACGACTTTCTCTCCTTTCTCTTTTCCTATTTTGTGTACCCTGTGTAACATGTGCTGCACTTTTTGCAAAGTTGGCCACACAGGAATGATGAGGAGGAGGAGGAACTTGTAGAATGAGGAAAAGCGACAGTTTTCAAATAATAATCTGCCTAGACCACACAGGCATCTGCTTGCATAGTCGTCATTGTCATTGTGTGTGCGTGTGTGTGTGTGTGTGCATGGATGGGTGTGTACTGTTGACTCCGATATAACAAACTGAACTGAACAAAAAAACGAAGCTTATGGAAAGATTTTATCCTTTAGAGTGACAGGACAAGGGGCTCACCACAAAACTATATAGCTTTCTATATATATATATCGATATTTTTTGTTACTAGCTCGAACAAAAGGAGCAACAAAGTGAGTGAAAGCTTATGAAAAAGAGAGAGAAGAAAAAAACCAACAGGCTGTTTCTGCAACCTCTTCTTTTTTGTATTATACATTTTTTATTACAAAGTATTGCATATCCATATGGGTGTATTCAGTAATTCGGTGAGGAGTAGTTTTTTGGCGTTGGGTATTTGGGAACAAGATGTAATGTGATGCCTCCGCGCAGCGGTTGCTTCACCACCTAAACTATTATTAGTGGAAACTGCAGATAGGGATTCTCAATTTCCTTATTCTATTCCTTACACAACCGACCTCATAAACAAGCTGTGCATGAATATTGAATGATTTTGTTGAGAAAAAACTGACACTAAACTACTACATCATGTAAAACCGTTTGTGAGTTTAGTGAGTGTGAGGCGCGCGGGGGTTGTATGTTGCTGAAAGGAATATAATATATTGTTTTGTGGGACCAGAGTAAAACGCTCGAAAAAATCCCGCAAAATATAATAAGTGCCTGCAGCAGCCTGCGAACTACTGGTAATATTAGAAGGTCTCCTGCACACACACGGATTGACTGACGGAGAGAGGCTTTAAGAGCCGAGCCGATCAAATTCAATGGTTCCCCATGAAATCAAATCTCTGGAACTCCTCGTCAGTAGTCTTTCCTCGTGTGTGTAAACTTTTAGAGATAGGAGGAAGATCAACAATGCTGCTGCTATGCTCTCTGAAACCTTAGCCACCGCATTGTATACAATGAGATTTGGACTGATTACTTCGACCTCCATTCCATCCCTCCACCACCGTTTCACAACAGCAGCAGAGAGGCATGAGGCATGTTTGCATCGTAGTGGTTTTAGCTTCCCATATGCAAATTAAATAATACGTAGTCCAAAAACACGGCGTATATAAACACACACACACACGCTGTGTGTGTGTTTCCCGGTGCGGATATTACCTAATCAACTAGTTGTAGTAGCTGGGTCAAACCTAATTTAGCTGGATTGGGGAAGTAATCCAAAACTGAAATCACTCAAATGCCTTAATCCCTCGCGAAGAGCCAACCAAATTGAGCCGCAGCAATAACTTCGATTTTCACCTCGTTAATAAAGCAATCCCATTATTGTATAATGGCATTTCTCTCGCTCCCATCCCCATGCTCACATCGCAGCAGGGCAGATTATATTCCTTGTGTAGAGCCGACGACGACGACGACGCAGTTATGCTTTACAATTGAGGAAACACGTATGGGCTCATTTAATGTGTCAAATAGATTGCCAAAATAAATTAGAATAAAACCAGTAGCCATAATTTCTTCTACCAAGAGAAGAGAGGCGACGGAGGCGATAAATCTTTCTTGGAGAAGGTAAACACGACGTAGGTAGGTATTTAGGCACGTGGAGCAGAGCAACTGTTCCCTTTTTTCCAGCAAGGTTCGCCGACTCCAAAAAAAAAAAATAAAAAATTTCCCCCTATGTTCCCCTGTTTATTATTATTGTTGGAGCGAGTCTTCTTTTACGACAAGTTGTCATACGACGCGATACGAGCAAAAGTACCTACTTGGACAGCTACTTGTATTACAGTTCATATAATTTCATATATATATGCATGCACAATGCACACACTTTTGTTGAGTTTGGGGTGGTAGTAAAGACAAGTAGCTACTTACGGATGCGATAAAATCCAACAACGTATATAATAATGACATGAAGAGGCTTAAAGAAGCGAACTGGCAGTCATTGCTTCTGACGGTTATTTCCGAGCATTATTTTGAAATCTTTCAACAGGGGAACGAAAGGGTCGTCGTGGATGGTGGATGTGCAACAGTCAGTCAGTGTTGTAAGCTAGCAGGCAGGCTACCGGATATTGTCATCAAGACGTCAACAGTCAGGGAGATTATAACACATACCTACATCACATACACGTCATATAAGTATATTGCTCTGCCTAATTCTTTCGAGAGGGCTCCTTCGGCATATTAACTTCACTCAAGTAAGGAGGCTTTTCACCAGCCAGTTTAAGTGAGTTTCACCATGAGGGAAAATAAAATACAAACTTGATTTTCATCTATATAGCTATTATACCTAGGTATATTCGTAGACTATCAGCTATCAGCCTCACAAACAAACTCACAATCAGTTTACATACAAGCCATTTTTTTTACAATCCACATCCTAATCATCAAATCACAGATAACGGGGAAAAATTGCATTTGCATGGTCTAATGGTCTATTTCCTGCTTTGACGCGTTTGGTTGTTGTATTCACTTACATCTCCTTTCAACTACATCCAATCAATTTGGATATAAGAAAGGGGTGGGGACTGAAACAGCCATTTTTGCCCTTAAGCAAATCGCCCATCATTATCTTCGAAATGATACACCCGTGTATGTTTGTTATCTGGACGCGACTCGTGCCTTCGACATGGTGAATCACTGGACACTTTTAAAAAAGTTGTGTGAGAGGAAGTTTGAGTTTGCTGCAATACGGCTTCTACATTATTGGTTTCGCACTCAGTGCTTTGTGATCCGCTGGGGCTCCACTACATCTCGCCGATTTTCCTGTGCGGAATTCAGTCAGGCAGGGAGGGGTACTCTCGGCCTATTTCTTTGCAGTGTACACTGACGACCTAAGTGTGCAACTTACTGCTACTGGGATTGGATGCCGCGCTGGAAATATCACTGTGAACCACCTCTGTTATGCAGACGATCTCTGCCTAATGGCAACAACTATATGGGCTCTGAAAAGGCTAATACGCATATGTGAGCAATACTCCATCGAACACAACATACAGTTTAACCCCGACTGTGTGTCAAGGGTTTGTTCCCCGGAGTGAAATGGATAACTGGCCGTGTAACAATGCCCAAGGACAATCGTACATCGCAAAATAATGGTACAAAGCTCAATGTGGTATGAACAAGACCACACTTGCTACGTCTTCTACAACTGCTTTAAACTTTTAATTCATTTCCCATGCAAAATAAAATGCTAATATATATCACCAGTAGCAATGCTGAAAAGATCCTACAAGTAGTCACTGTCTGTGTACTACTACTGCTTACGTATCTCACATTCCACACAAGATAATATTCTTCCATCCAACGGATCATCATCTCCCAATGTGTCTCTCTACTTGCGATAAGTTAATAGTTTCAGTTTCGGGATACATACACAGGTAGTAATTGACGATAATATTGATGGCGCCTACAACATTTACAAACTGGTCAATACAAAAGTCCACTTGAGCAATGTACTCACTTTCTTTATGTAAATTTACACGTTACAATTTTAAGCCATTGGCTGATACGCAATTTGGAATCCTTATATAATCTGCAACTGAAGTGTGAAGCAACTAAGTCACATAAACTTAAAAGAAGAAGTGTACTCACTCTTCATGGGTATACATACTGTGTAACTATAAAAGCTTTGTAAAATCCTAAATCCTCTTTATGTTCAAGTCTTAAGAATTTGCTCTTTTCCTTCTTCTTCCAGACTCTTTTCGAATGCCTAGAAGGAGAGCACTGGACAAGTCCGATTGAGCAAGGGATTGTCAATTGTGCCAGGAAGAAGCGACCAAGTTCAAAATCTTTACAAAGAAACAGTCCGGCGGAGTCAGATAACAAAAATGAAGCCGGAGACAAAGGAGTTGTTTCTATCGATCATGGCCGTTGTCTTCATGACATTGACACTGGACAAGAGTTGGGGCCGGAGCCTGTGTCCGCAGGACAAGGAAGGGAATAATCCTTGTAAATGCACCTCCAAAACGGATGGCGTGGTGTTGGTCTGCGTGAACACGGACTTGATACCCAATATCGAAAAGGCCATGAAATTCTTTAAGGAACGGCAAGGCACTGTCATTAGCTATCTAACTATTCGGTCGTCTCACGTGACCAGAATTCCAAATGGATTCTTTATGGGTAAGTCACAAGCTCTTTTGTTCATTTTAACTCAAGAAGAAACGGGATTGAATGAGATACTCCGTCCTGTACGGCTGGAAAAAAATATGACTGGATTTAAATACATGTCTCACATCAGTCCTACGAAGAAATACTCGGCTCGCATGATACCTAACTATATCGGATAATAGGAAACTCCGTGATTTAAGTTGTCAACAGCTATTCATTCCCCTCACGTTTCCTCGTACCCTTTCACTTTCGCATTCCCTTTCGGTTCGCATACCTATTATGTATCTCAAGGCTGACTCTGATCTCTCCAAAGCAGAAATATGAGAAATGCGTCAGCTAAAACTTACAAAAGAAGCTATATAACATACATACTTGGTGAAGACAGGCAGCGCCTCAAAAAAGGATTATAATAATAACAAGTTGCAAAGTATGTAGTTCCAACTTGTGTCCGCAAGCAAAAAGGAAGGAGAATTGGATCTATACACTTCCAACCAACCCAGCAATTCTGTTACTGTAATAATAATAAAGTCCCAATTATAATACCAATCATTTCGATTGCATATATTTTCCATAGATCAAGTTCTTTCTCCCTCCTCGCAAATTGTGTTCCTTCCACGCCACGACGAAAATATATAACAATTGACAAATTCGATGTATACGGTTTTTTTGCTGCTATTTTTGCGACTCTCAATCAAGCTACTGGGGGGGGGGGCTCTTAATTAGTTCCATCCTTTTGACTTGTTAGCCACCACCACCACCACCACCCCCGTCCGAACTGTAGGAAATCTATGATGAACTATGGAGGATATATAAAGTGTATTCCGACGTAGATTACAAGTTCCACCACCAAACTTCACCAACGACGGACGGGTCAATATTTGTAGACAGAAAAGAGCAACGGGATGATGATGATATAGGAATTCCAGGAAAAGTTCAAACAAAAACGCATGAATCCAAAGAGGACCACCACCCGAGAATATTATATATGTGTATTTATAGCAGGAGGCACTACTACTCATTGAAATGAATATTTTACGTTGCTCGCCAATCGCCATATAACCATTATATTAGTTACACATCACAGGTTCTTTCTTTCCTTTGGCCCAGGTAATATATGGAATTGTGAATTGTAAAAGGGTACGCAACGCATTGATTTGAAATCCGTTTCGGTTTCGAAACACTATATAATACTTAATAAAATATATATGAAAAAAATGATATGATGATATTACAGAAATAATATCGATCTTTCCCATCTTGGTGACTAGTCTGCCTGCCTGCGTTACAACATTGAGCCCTTTTTTTGGTCATAATACGCGGAGGCAGGCTAACCAGGACTAATGCTAACAACAGGGTGGTGCAGCACGTGGACAGATGATGGTAATTTAAATTGGTCAAATGGTTGGTTCCATAGCAATGGTCAGAAGAGATAACTGTTAGGCAGGTCTCATTTACAATTGGGTAGTGAAATATATAATGAATGTGGGTGGGTAGCTGGGAAGAAGGGGAAATCGAAATTGGGGACGAAATGTAGACAATTCGATAAAAATTCCGGCCGAATTACCATTTTTTTTGTACCATGACTTGATTCTGTTTGAACAACTCGCTCTAACAGTTCTACTTGTTATTACCTTTCCTGACTGATGCAATAAAAATAGCTTGTGTAAGGAAACCGTATCATTAGACATCTATTTAAAGAAAATGAGCATTGGATGCGAATTAATTCCTGGTATTTTCAAGACGAGCAGCCATGAGTGGTCCACTTTTATCATTTAGTTTTTACATTTTGGGTTCAACTACTCGATGAGTGGGTTATTTTCATTCAAGATTCAGAAATTGTGTAGGCTAATGGTTATGGTTGGTTGGTATGAAAAGCATGCAACATCATCGTACAGGTTGTTACTTACTTAAGGACTAGGAGATCTGTAGAAGCTAACAATAAGTGAATCACGTCACATTCATTCATTCATTCATTCATTTGCAGGTTTGGACATTCGCCATTTGATCGTCAGTCAGACGGACTTGGCAGTTTTGGAGGAATCCTCGCTGAGTGCTCTCCACTCCAAGCTGGAACTCCTTGATTTGCCACAAAACCGGATAAGCGTCGTTCCCACATTAGCACTGAAGCAGTTGTACGCCACCAGACTCCTCACACTCAACCACAACAACATTTCCTACATTGGCCACAACGCGTTCGAAGGGATGAAATCCTTGGCTCGCTTGTACATTTACGATAATAGAATTACTCGAATTGACCCGCTAGCCTTTGAGGGTCTGGAGAAGTAAGTAAAAAAAATTTTAAGAGGAAAATAACGCTATATGCAAATTGGAATGGAAATTGAGTTCAGAGGATTTTCATTAAATTGCACATTTGCCCTGTGCCCCGGGGGCACTTGGAAGTCTACTCCATCCAGTCGGATAACAGCAACAGTCATGTTAATTAAGCTCAATTAAATTTAAATATGAAACTGTGCACCTGCTGTGCCGGGCCGCACGTACGTACGTAATAAACTCCCTGGAGCATTGAATTTGATGTCGACATATGAATACCTTGTACAGAAATTGCATGCATACGCTCATATAAATATAATATACTTTCTTACTCTCCTTCCGTTGTATTTATATACTCTCGCTAATAATATGACATTTACTTCTTGTGTACATCCAGTTTACAATTTCTGAATCTCGGCAAGAACCACTTGACATATGTTCCAACGGATGCTCTGAAGAAGCTGACTAACCTATCCAACTTGGATCTTCATGATAATCGGATTCAGCGGATTAGCGACCAGGACTTTGCTGGCATGAAAAACTTGGACACGTTGCAGTTGGCGCACAACTTCATTAAAGAACTTGGTCCCATGGTCTTCAGACATTTGTCAAGGGCTAGTCAGTTGGACCTCGAAGGAAACAAAATTAGTGGGATTGACACAAATGCCTTCAGTGGTCTAGAAGGTAAGTTGTTGTGTTTTTACTACATCATCAATTAGTAAAGAAAAGAAAGCATGACTGCTCTCCCAACCCACGAAACTGACTCACTCACTTTCCTCTCCTCCTTCCTTAATGAAGTATTTGCAACTCAAATCTTTTCCACCAACAATAAATTTGCGGAGAAACTTGGAAATTTCCACTTTTTGTCATGTTTGCTCACCTTAACTTTTGAAGTTATTGTGACTTTTTCCCTTCCAACTTTGTGGAACATACCTACCTGTACACACACATTCCCTGTCTGACTGATATGTGACTACAGTATAGCAATGTTATTCTTATTATTCTTAAGCAACCCTCTCCTCTCTCATTTTTGTCCTTGGCAGAAACCTTGAAGTCTTTAAAACTGGCAAACAACAGTATTCGGGAGATTCCAACCGCGGCTCTGGAGCGGATGCACAAACTTTCCTATTTTGACTTGAACAGGAACAACATCTCAGTAATCAAGGAGGACGCTTTCAATGTGTTTGGAAAAACTCTCAATTTCGTATACCTCCAAAACAACCAGTAAGTACACCAAACCACCTACCTACCTAACCTCCTTTTCTCATTCTCAAGTTCTCATCACAATATTCTGGCATATTGCTTTGATGTTCCACCTTTGAAATGAACGCCCAGTAAAACTCTATCCTGCCTCAGTGAGAGGTGGGGGTATCCTCTTATTAAAAGAGCAGCGGCCTGGGATGCATGCCGCTCCCTGAGTAAAGCGCAAATAATGTCGTATCGTCACTGATCAAAATCAAAAACCAATTTCCTTAACATGCTCTCCCCCTTAAAAAAAACTCTTGTAACATTTCCAAGAACTTTTGGGGCTTGAAAATTCTCCGTGAAAAACTAACAAATAATATAATGTGTACACAAAGGGGAACATGTCGAGCGAGACAATGTCACGGCGACATGACCAACATCCCGCCGAATACACATCTCCGACGACGCAGTTTACATAATAAACCGACCAGGTAAAAACGGAAAGAGAACAAAAGCGCGGAAACGGTTATACATGTTTCTGATTTACACACACACACACACACGCCTTCCACAACAATAGCGTCATCGTCGTAGTATTCGTGTGCCCGATTCACTTTGAAAAGCAAAGCTCGTCGCCTCTGCCAAAAAAAAGATGGAATGGAGTAACAAAATACATGTTTGCACAATCTCTTCAGAACAAATTGTATCGCACGACGAGAAATGGAGCTGAGCTGAGCTGCTGCTACAGACACAGAGATCCGTCCCTCTTTCCCATCTCTGGTTGTTTTGATACTTGCGAGAAAGTGCTCTTTGTTTTTCCCCGAGATATAATATATGAATCATCATATATCACATTAGAATCAGAGGATATCACACAGACATCATATCAGATATCGCTAAAAGACCATGAATTCCCTTCCCTCTGTAACCACTGTTGTAAAAGGTTTGAAACTGGAGTAAAAGAGGTGCGACTGCTGGTGCGAGTAGTAGGCATAGCAGGCATACCTACATTTTTATTACATCAAGGTGTATATATCCATTACCATTAGCCCGTCTGTGAGCCACTCTACAGAGTCAAATGCTGTGAGCTGAGAGCTACTGAGAAATGTGGGACCGAACAAGTGCATCATCCCATATCGCATCATATCGCACCACAAGATGAAAAAGAGTAGAGAAAATGCTTGCTTTCACTCTCTCTCTCGCTCTCTCCAGCTAAAATATAAAATAACATTGAGATTTTTTTTACTTACTTTAAACCTTTACCTCTTTTCTTTCTTTCCATCCAACAGGATCAGCACACTTCCCTTAACCGTATTTGCAGATATGCACTCACTGGATAACATTTTCCTGGGAAATAACAAACTAGAGCATTTGATGAGGGATGTGTTCCAAGATATCATTGACACCGCGCAGATCATCGATGTTCAAGGTATGATCATCGCTATAACTCTATTTCTTTAAACCATAAACGCATAAACCACACGTTATGAACTGGAAACTCTCTGGGAACAACAACGCATACAAAAAAAACCTTCATTCTCTTGCTTCATATATGTATGCTAAGCTAAACCCAACACGGATAAACGAATTCTCTTGACACAACAACAACAACAACCGCTTACAAAAAAATACTCGTGATTCAGCACTCCCTGAAGGAGGGAGCATATATAGCAAAAACTCTGTCGGTTTTTAAAAGGAAGCCATTTGTCTTGTGTTTACAAGTCCCAATTTCACTAGCCCATATTACTTACAACACGACCATTTTTCTCTCCTCTTGTTGCTGCATAAGTAAGCACTCATTATACTTCACTCCATTAGTGTTCATTTCGGTCCATGCGCTGGGAGTCCAGTTTTAGAGCGTTCCCTAATGATCCCTTCATTATTATTTACCATTGAACTAATCGTAAGATTACATTTTAGAGGGTCGGGCGTATTCAGTCAGTCTACCCGACCACACCACACATGATGATAAATTCGCTAGGTTGTTGTACTGTTAACCCCAAGAAAATCCGGGTGGGCCAACCAACCGCAAATATACCATACCATAATGTTTTTTTGCAACAACCAAAACCCGAGCCAGATCTCCATGCACCATTTATCAAAATTCTTTTTATTTACTTTTTGCCCTATCACACGTCACTCATTCAAAAGTTTACGTACGTGTTTACTTACATCAACAACGATTGCATATATTGTTTCCAGAGCGATATATTAGCGTGCAGTTTACATACACTGGGTTGGTGGACATGAATTATGCACAATTTTGTTTGAGGAGAGTGAAATAAAAGTGAATTGCATTGCATGGTAATTCCGTGTTGTGCACTACTAGTCAGTCAGCAGGAGCGACAAGGGAAAAAAATCGATTTGGCCATTTTCAAGTGGAAATCAAGAGGAGGACCCAGGACCGACCGTCGTGGTACATAAAACAACCCTGTGAAAAATGGGAAGCCGAGAGAGAAAGCGAGAGCGTGTTGTTGTGCCACACGGAACAAAAATTGTTGTGTTGTTGGTTTTTGGGTAGTATCTTGCAACATGGAATAATGTCAAGTAATAACGGATTATTTTGTTTTTATCTCTGTAGGAAACCCGCTAATCTGCGACTGTGATCTTTTGTGGTACAAGCAGTGGGTGCAGCAAAGAGTAGCCATGCACGAAGCTATGAAAGAAATTGCTCTGAAAACACACTGCTGGATGACCAAACCCAGGCACGAGTACGCCATCAGCAGAGTAAGTCAATATTTTACTCATCTCCAACTCCACATCCGGACAAAAAAAAGTATTATCCGACTGGGAGGAGGAGGTAAAAAAAACGCTAGTGTTTACTACGTGATCCGGGGAAAAAAACTTGCTCTTCCAAAAAAAGTCCTCCTCTTTGTCGCGTAATCCTTTTGGTCGTCCAAGCAAGCTTGTTGATCTGTGCACATCTTGAATTTGCTGATGGGAGTTTTGGTATGAGCTTACGGACACAAGGCGAGCAATCTCAGTCAGCGGAGGAAACCTATGGCTGATTATTTATATAAAGAGCTTTGAAGTTATCTAGATAGAAGTTGCTTTGTTAGGCTCACTCCTCTCGAGGAGCCACTTTTCCCAAACTAACGCCTTTTCTTAAGCACATCCTCACCTTTTAGTCATGTTCAAGTGGGCAGAGAGAAATGAGGTGGGGTGATAAAGAAATGAAAGGTGTGTAGTAGATCAGAGAAGAAGAAGCCTCTTCATCATGGATGGAGGGAGAGGAGGATTTGGGAATGGTGGAAATAATTTTGAATGAGAGTAAATATCTTCAATGTGGTCCCTAGTGTGCACAATATGTCACCCTTTACTGAAGAAACCAATGTTAATTTTTCTCACGGCCCCCATTGTGTGCTTTGAAACCATTTTCCTAGTCATAGTCATCATAGGCATCATAGTCACACCATGTTTTCGAGAGAGACATCTGCGAGTCGGATTTTCTGGGGTAACGCGATTTATGGCAAAGTCCTCACTCACCGGTCATACGACAACCGTAATTGAAAATTCGCAACTGAGGAGAATGCATAAAAAGAAATTTAGGTCTTTTTGAGCGATATTGCACTCGCCAAGGCGTGAACTGCGGCAACCCAGCCTAGTGCAGTGCATTATAAAATGAAAGTTGCTGCAACTTACAATTTTAATGCACAAGTTTGTCAGATTAAAAGCATGCCAGCAAAAATGTTATTCAAATTCCCTCATTTGCATGATGATGCACATCCCGTCTAAAATATTTGATGTCCAGCCACTTCACTCCAGTCAGTCAGTAGTGTTCGAATGCTACTCTCAAATATATCCTTTGCATGACTTTGCCCTACTTCTCGGGGACAATATTATTCTTACTCGTTCATTTTCATTTCCAATGAAGCACGTACGGACGAGTAGCGTTAGGGATACCTGAAAGATGATATCATCATTAAAACTAAAAGTACCTTTTAGCTTTTTCCAAATACCTATTTACGTACGTACACCTCTTGAAATGCTCTCAGGCAGTTCCCTGGATGGAATTCCGCGACAAGTACACATCAATTATTTTGCAAGACTCACTCTCAAATGGTACCTTTTACGCGGATGGTGGAAATGACGGCGGTCAAGGGGAACTCAACGGTGAAAAGAAAATTAGCAAGTTTTTTAGTAGTCATACAAGTATGAAATGAAGCAGGGCACTGCTCACCCGGAATTGAAATGTCTTCAAGCAAAGTGACGGCTAATTCAATGATTTCCCATGGGGCAAAACCATTTTCACTCTAATGTAACTCAAAATAATTACAAAAATGAGTCCCCATGTGCAGCAGCAGTAGTGTGTTGCTGTGCACTACTAGTTTTTGTGCATCAGTCAGTCAGTAGTCAGAGAGAAACTCATCCTTGGTTTGGTGACACGTCGGTTCGCCGGGGATGACACACACAATTATTATTATAACATTTTGCCTCCTCGTTTTTAGTTGAGCCATATCTGCAGCTCTGCAGATAGATAACCCGGCCGACCAAGGAGAAGGTTTTAAGCAATATAGTTTATGCAACAATTTTTTGTACACTTTTTGTGCAGAATGAAACTTTCAGGAGAACAGAACCAGGACAAGAGAGAGAGGAGAGCACATATTGACTTGAAAAGCTGCTCTCACTCACTCACTCAGTCAGTTTCATCCTCATTCATTCGCCCTTGTAAATTCGGTTACACAACTCAAAGAGGTTTAAAAGTACACATCCATCCACATGCATCCATATCCATATTATTATTCAGTTCAAACTATAAAATGCATCTCCAAGTCTTGAAAAATCTTTCTTGGAAAACATGGCGATATCACTTTCCCCGTCGTGGTGAAGTACGTTACTATAGTCGGCCAGAGAGAGAGAGAGAGGATCGTCGCTAAACTGGAAATAAGAGCAAGAATGAATGAATAAATTATGCGTGGGTGGTGGTGTGCCTAAGTAAGAATGAAGAAAGGAAGGTTGACAATAACTGATCCCAGATAAGTTTGGCATGTAGGTACAGCCACAGCCCTGCTGGAATTTAACGCTATTAAAATGGGCTTTTATCGTTTTATATCCTTTTGCTCTCCCCCATTCTTTCTTTTCGCCGAAACTCCTCCACCATTTGTGTTCAACAGGGAGAAGAGGAGCTTGAATTATTACGCTCCCTCATTTCTTATGCAAGTCATTCCTCCTCCCTCAAGAGTGTTACCTTGTATTTATAATGACATGGCACTTCATGAGAGTCGTTGTTGATGTCACCAAGTCATCATTTCAAAAACCAGGTCTACCAGAGAGCCATATTACCTCTCCCTGCCTACCTTGAACTGAATTGAGCAGTTTCAAATTTTAACTGAAAATGCATGCACGAAATGAAATTGTGAAATTGGCAAGCAAGTGTGGTGCAAACTAACTAGTTGGAGAAAGGCGCAGGAGGGAGGAAAAATAGGAAGTTGATGGCAATATGACATATGTGTTATTTCATATCCGAAAAAGGCATGCACGGCGATGTGGGAGCGAGCGGGGAGGGGGAAAAAGAGAGCATGCAAACAACCCATACGTTTGATTGACTGGAAATGGGAGTTTGATATTCTGACGTGTATTACATAAGCGGAAACTTGTGCCAAGAATTTGGAAACGGTTAGTTTCCAGTGCTCGCACAATAATACTGAATAGAGAGCGCCAGCAAAATCGATAATTCACCCATTTCGATCCAAGTGTGGCTCGGCCAATAAACACGTTATAAATATTATAGTGGATAATATCCCCCACCCTTGCCATCCCGTACCCACGCTGCTGCTGGCCATACAAATATAATAATAAAAAAAATTCCATAATCGTAAGTCATCTAAATCTGAACAAGGAAAAAAGGTTGTGGATGGTGGTGTAGTGATTATTTGAAGGGCAAAAAAAAAATCTCATATATTTTTGGTTTTTACTTTTCCTTCTTCCTCACTCATGCCCACATTTTGAGACGGGGTATACATAATAATCGTGTTTTAAAAACGTCTAGGTCCCGGCCCTCTTGTCAGAAACAAATAGTTTATGAGTGTGTTGTTTGTTATAGAAGAGCCAACGCTAATGCATACTACCTACCTACATGCTCTCTATTTGTTTGTTTCAAGACGTGTGTGTAGAGTAGGTATCATTCCACCACCGTAGTACTTATGTTAGTTGAACAAAAGTCGCTCTCGTACGCCGCACTTACTTATCTAGGGAAGAGTAAAGAAAGGAAGGAATGATTCCCGAGAATTGAATAGTTTATAACGATTTGCAGAGAGAGAGAGAGAGAGAGAGATCCATGTAGTTTGGAAAATCGAACCGAGAAGGAACACGAGCGCTATTTATTTTGAAGGCGTTGTGTTTGTAGCACCTCAGGTCTCCTGAGAGAATTCCCAGTAAAAACACGAGGCTATATACTTATGTAGGTACGTACTGTGTGCCCTCTCAATAAGTTTCCAAAGTTGTGCAATATTGTTGCCTCAGCTCCACTGTATCATAAAGCTGAAAAAAATAAACGTAAGCCAAGAGTCAAACAAGTTTTAAAAAAAATCCCAAACGGTATAAGCATCACTCTCGGTTCTTGGCCAAAAGCAAGCAGACTCAATGTCTGTGAGAGAAAGGTGAGCGAGCGAGCTGTATGTTTTGCTTTCTCCAACCAAAAACCAAACAGTAGGGCACGCAGAACATGTTCCACAGTTGGGGTCCCCCCATCATATACATACATTCTTCAGCCATCATGATGGCTTATCAGGATAGTAGCAACTTGTCATTCCACAACCAAACTTTATGCATATATATGTTAGATGGGATACGAGGAGTATGTATCCAAATGTGGGGAACCTTCAAGTTAGGAAACCAATTTAAAATGATCAAAAACACTTTTATCCGAAAAACTCGACTCACTCTCTGAGTGCGACTCTGTCTCTGTGTGTGCGGGATGATGGAGTCCTTCTTCTCCTCTTCCTCCTCTTCTCTCTGATTGTAAGCCAAACAGGGAAAAACCGTCTGCTCAAAAATTGAACTGGTGTGGTGTGGTGAAACTGCGTGACTGTGGCACTCCTCCTCATCCTCAGTGGTTGTACAAATAATAAAAATATAATATGTGCGGTTGAGACTCCTGCTCTTCCCTCTCCTTCCGTGAATTATGCGTGCAAAATGGATGGTGGAGGGATACGGAAACGGCAAGGGAATAAGTGGCTTGGAAAAAAAGTGTCTTGCAGCCGCCGCTCGTTCTGACTGGAAATTGATTTCACTGGCTATGGCAATTGAATGCTGCTAGAGGTTTATTTTTGCATAAGAATCATTCCGTCTCGTCAAGATATGAATCACCATCCCCATCACCATATATATAGCCATAGCCGAAGTCAGTCTGAGCAAAATTAAGTGTTTTTCCAACTTTTGACAGAGAGTTTGATTGCATCTCAGCTTTCGAGTTGAAGAGATTACCATCAGAAAATCGGATTTAAATGGAGGGAAAGGGAAATTGATGTTATGCACGTGCACAACTCGGAGGAAATGCTTCAGAAAGAAAGGAATATATTATGCAGGAGCTGAAAAATTACATATATTATGAAGCGTAGCTAGAGCCAGAGCAAGAATAACTTTTAAGGCGAACGCTAATTTTGATATGCCATACTCAAAAGTGCTAAGAAGCATCACTAAGATTTTTTAAATATATTATCATAATTAAAAGGGACTTTTCATCTTGAAGCTTTCATCAATCAATGGAAAACATCGTAAGTACGTAAAACTTGAAGGTAAGCACGCCCAAAGCTGCTGCAATTTCTTACTAACTGCTTCAAGGAGGAGTACTCTTTTCTCATCAAAAGTTTGTCATTAATTCAGACCGTTTGTTATTTTTAAAAAAAGTTTTCGCAAAATTCGCAAATTAGATACATTTCCAAAAAAAGAAAGAAATGCAGCAACTAGCCAGTCAGTTTCTGCTAAAAATGTCTCTAGTTTTCTTGCAAAATATGATTAGAATAACGTGGGCAACCATAACCAACCACCAGACTAGTGACGAAGACGGAGGGTGGAGGAAGATTATTGAAAACGTGTGGGGCTGTGACCGACAATGCGGGGGTGACAATGTAAATATATACAGGGGGAATTGGTAGCATTAATTTGATGGCATCCGCGCCGACATTGATTGATGCAGGAGCTTATAGTTATTACATGAGGCTTCCTGTGACAGATTCGCAGTTGATTGCATATTAACCCCATAAACATCCATTGGCCTATTTGGCCATACTACACACATGCCCCAAAAAACAACTGCCAAATGCGTGGTTGTGGTTTGTGCATACTCTGAATTAAAAAAATATCATAGTTTGAAAAAAAGCATTTTTATTTTGTCCATTTTTAGCTCTATTATAACATATAACCCGTATAATGGGCGATGTTTCCGGCTTTCCGGAAGACATCAAAAAATTACTGCCAGCGCAGCGTCACATATTACGCAAAAGCAAAAGTTTGTGCTCGATTGGACTCTTTCCACTTTTAACTAGAAACTTGAAAAAGTTGTGAAACTTGATTCGCGAAAAGTTGTAAGTTCTTGTTGGAATATTATGATAATGCCAAAAGGTGACAAATATTTAGCTATCCGCAGGGAGTGATTCGCGGAGCCCTCCTAATGAATTACTTTCTCCTCGACAGCCAGTCAAAAGAAAATATAATAACCGGAACAAACTCGCCCACTTCTTCTTCTTCTACCTCCACACTGTGCAGCTCACTTGGAGGAAGAGGGGCATAACCATTATTAAAAATTTCTATATAAGCTGACATGTAAAATTAAAGGCCAGAGAGCCGCAAACATAACGTGCCACATGCACTCCCATATGTCGACTTTCCCCAAGACCGAGGCCGTTGCGAGTGTTTTTCCTCCGACTATCCTTTTGCACCTGCAGTTTCATGCCACCCCTCCGCCTCCTCCTCCTCCTCCTCTCCTTATGAGATTCAAGAAGATCCTGTCAGAGAAAATTTGGCGAGCTTTTGATATGGTGACAGCTCTATACATTCACATTATTGTCGACGAGGAACAGCACTCATAAATCTTGTTTAAAATGATGCTCGTGTGTGTGTGTGTGTGTGTGTGTGTATGTGTGTGCTCAAGAAACACTGATTTTTTTTTGTCTTTGTCATTTCAGGCTCCACTTGAGAAAGCGTGTCCTACATCTTCAAACGGGGAAAGGCAAACCAACGTCGGCATTATGGGTGTAGTCACCACCACCACGCTTGTTGTGTCCATCAACTTTCTTAAAGTTCTTAATGTGCCATGAACATGAAAGTTTCAAAATTCATCCGTTTGATTCGTTTCTAGTTGTGGCACCGCCGCCGTTATTGGGAGGGAAGGCGTTGTTGGGAATCAGGTGCAATCCACCACCTGCTCGTATTTCACCCGATTCTAGTAAATAAATATAATAACCCTTTACTTCTTGTTGTATAGTAGTGGGCTGAGTTACATAGACTAGAGACGTATTAGTTTAGCCATAAGATTCTACCGTGTTCTTCTGTATATATTATTATATACAAAATTATTTTGGTAGCCGACTCATGTTGTGTCAATTAAAATTATGGACCCGTAAGGGAAAAGTAGGTGCATCCAATTAGAAGAAGAATCTGTAGGGTATGCGGCTGAACTAGGTAGTACTTCATGATGATATTTCAAGTTTTTATTTTATTTTCTCTGTTGAAAAATGCTGAGGATGAGTTCCCTAATGATTTTTTTATCAATGTTTCAATTTGCACTTTTTTTTGGGAGTTTTAGGCGCACTAGCTAAATCAGTTACAACAAAAACCAGGTCAGGTTCTTAGGTTGTTACGCGTAGACTCATTAGTATTTTAGCATTATTATAATCGTCAACCGCGTTTCCGCTTCAACAAATTACAAAAAAATCATCAGAATATTATCCTGAAGTATGCTATATGCTTCAAGCCTTTTTGTGCTTACGTAAAACTATCCCTCTTATTCTGGTATGAATTTAATATGAGCATATAAATTTACGTAGGATGCAGCAGATTTCAGTGATGTAATTCATTTCAGAGAGAGAGAGAGACACGCCGCTCCTGCTTTCCTTTTCTATAATGTCATTTCCCATTTCCGAATCAAGTGTCACTCGGACGGAACTCATCCGTGCAACCATTTTTATTACTGTCAACCATCCCAGGCTTCTTTCACCTCACTCTAATGTTTTATACAAGTAAAAAAAGTCAAAAAGAGGAAAAGGATGAGCATTTGAAGTGACATTTTGTCATTAGGTTCGTTCCACAAACATATCATGATGATTAAACTGCATACATCCAGGTTTTAACTTTAAGCCTCCGGCTCTAGTAATATCCGGATAAAAAGAGGTTGATGATGACGTTTTCTAAAAATCTGTGTCTAACATAAGTACTTACTTAGTTGTCTATATCTTGCATAACTTGCATTGTATGATGTCGTCGTTCGTACTCAAATAATATATGTATGTATTCTGTAAAGTTATGATGACTACTACACTGTTGCCTACAATCTGCATTTGACGCAACCCGTAGTAGATGCCCTCCTTTGTTTTAGCAAAACTTTGCACAAAAGCACATCAAGGAGAACAAAAAGTTATATACCTATACGAGTATATGCAGAAACAGAAACTTGAAAATCCTTCACTCAGCTTTCGCGGCTGCAGGTCAGGCTCTTCTCGCGAGTTTCATCATTGCTAAAACAAAGAAACTCTACTAATCATCATCATCATCACCTCTCGTTTTGTGTATCTTGTATCTGCATTATTACCATATCCGTTGTCCGTTGAGCAAACGGATATCTATCTAGTTTTGCAGTATCGATATTTTTAAAGCGGTCGATTCTTAGCCTGTAAAATATTTAAGTGGTGTGTATCTGTATAGTGCACTGTATTATACTATACTGGATAGACAAGAGCACATCTTTGGTTGCCGTTACACGAGACAAATAAAAAGGAGACGACGAGTGAATGAATGAGTTAGTAGCAGGTTTTTCGTGTATACTGAACACATTTCCATAATATGTGTCAACCCCGTTATTTGGAGCGGTGCTTCTTGGTGGAAAGAAAAAGCAAGTTGGAAGAGGTTTGGTTGGCAAGAGGGTTTGGTTTGTATGTATAGCAATAGCAGTATTTCGTTGGATGGAAGGGAGCTTCTTTGATTCAGGCTACTTGGACCTGGACCCCTTTTTTATAGTCTTCTCTTATCTTATTTAAAATGGGGTTTCCTACAAGACTCTCTCAAACTACTTCAAATTTTGAAAAGGATACACACAAGCACAGGAGTCTATTTTGTCAATAGGAATAAAAGAGCTTTTTTGCCCATCCCACAATATTTGTTTATTTGCCATTTCTCACAGTTTTCTTCTTTTGGTCCTTTAGGGCACCAACCACCATTTTTTTGCCTACCTTGAGTAATACCAATGCAATACTTTGGCTGCATCATCATCAATCATTTATACCATCATATTTATAGCATAGCTGTCAATGTTCAGTCAGTAGTGCAATGAATGCATATGAATGTTCAGTATCCTTTTGATCTTCAGTTAGCAGAACGAATAAGAATGCATATATAGATATATAGCCAACAAGGCTCTTGAAACTGACAAGAAGATTTTGGAAGCGAGCGAGGCGAGAGGTGGCATATTAAGTATTATGGTGTTCACCTCATGTGATGGGAAAGCTGCTGGACTACGTAGTAAATGAAATATCTGACCTTTTCGACAACATGCAGTAGTAAAGCAAAGGATAATATTGTTATTACTTTACTCTTCTTTCAACTTATTGAGTCTTGTTGGAATTAGCCAGCATTTGAGGCGAAACTTTAGAAAGCTTACTGAAGTGTAAGGGTACTATATAGGAAATTAGTTTATGAGCTCTTTTAGGTGGTACCAACCAGGTAGAACCACATGATCACCTCATCATGATATAAAAATGTAGGCAAATGTAGCCGAGCTGCTATAATTATAAAGAAATTCCACACAACTCAATCAATTGTATTGTACGCCCGTTGGTGAATTCGAATTTTTAAACGTATTAAAACTCATCCTATACCCTCCTGCCTGCTACTCTATTGAAATTTTGGTTACTATCGGAGACTCTCTAAAAAAAGTATCAATCAAAAAAATGCGAAGACGATGATATTCCTATGAAACAGAAATTTTTGTACCAGTTTATCTTGTAAGCTAGAAACGAAACTCGTTCTGGTAACTAGCACCTGAATACAATGTGAATTTTCTTATATTTTTATACTGAAAAAGGGCGTATAATATACAAAATAACCGGTCGTTGTCTGAACCATAAGGTGCTAGTTAGCGAAGCGTATTTCACTGTTCCTCCTCCTCCTGACTGGAATCCGAAAAAATAAAAATGTTATACTCCAATAATAATATTTTTTGCACCTTCCCCCGTTATACCAGAAAGTATAGGTATTCCTAGTTCAAGGTCCTGTTGTGAGCATGAACAGGTGCGTTGGAAGTTGGAAGCATGGAGGAAGGATGATGATGCTGGAGAGAAGTTGTCGTGTTTTGTTCGTTGGCTTTTGACATGAACATGTATATGAGCAGCGTAAGTAAGTAAGAAACTCGTCAAAAATATATCATACTATAATGTAGTATTAATAAGTATAATAATAATAATAATGAAAAGTCACAATTCACAAATCCATCCTGCAATTCACACAACTTTTGATTAGTGACTTAACGTTTCATGAAACTGTTGTTATTACACAATGCAACCATATCATTAGCGTACCTAAAGATAATGTGTTTACGATTTGGCAATCTAAAAAAACATATGTGCTACCGAAATAAGTAATTACATGTAGAATACTAATAAGTACTAGAGAGGCGCCGACCGACGTTTATCGTGTTCCATCGAATTACCATTCGATGATGAACACATTCGGGATTAAAATAAAATAGTGTGTAAATGTGAGACACCTTGACAAATCGCACTTTACCCAAACTTTCACTACTTTCACTTCATCTATTCTATATAGAAAATTATTAAAAACACTATTATTGCTACATAAATAATAAAAACTAATATATTATGATTATGAATGAATCCGGCAAAAATGTCTTTGGTTGTTATTAAATATCTCTGGAAGCTGCTATTAAGTCTTTGGTATATTATATTATACAAAAAAGTAAGTGTATTTATATAAATGTATATAATAATTATTATTATTATGTAACTCAGTCAGTCTGTGGGTATTTGCTGTGTGTTTTCTTTGTCCGTTCGTTCCTTGCAATTCAATGCATGCCACACACGTATTTAATGTTATGGTGTATAATTATTGATAAATTTCAAAGAAAATCTATATAAATAATTTATGTATCGATCTCAATATGAGAAATAAAGTACTGTGGAAAATTCTTGAGAAAATGGAGTTATTTGATGGAAGCACAGATGAATAACCGTTATCACTACATGTTGGGATTTTCATGGATTTCATGGGTTGTTTGGAATGCTTATTTCATTGATCTTCATGCATCATAATATGCACTATACATTTGTGACATTACACCTAGCATCAATAGCAGCGTCAAGCATTTCATGACGTCATATTGTAAGCGACTTAATAAGTTTACAAGCAAATATTAAGCATAAGCAGCAGACGGCGGATAAGGTCAAATAGACGATGATGCGTACCTGAAAATCGTACTGTCTGATTGTTGACCGGATTGAAAGTTACGGTGACATGGTCTGTTGCAGTTATCGGGTCTGAATGCAAGACATACCGAATCCCGTCAACGCTCCTTGTCTCGTTGTTGTTGGTAGTATTCACCGAAATAATGATGACAGCGTCTGGTGGAGGCCCAGTAGAGTTTGACTTGTCGACGGATCTGCATGATGCAACACAAAGAAAGTAAGTGTTCTATTTAAATTCCCCATCCACCTGAAAACTACTTATCGAAATATACTGTAATTAACAAAGCATTTTGTTTAACGCTTTTATAACACTTGTCATTTTGCAACAATTAAAATCAAACATACGCTTCAGGGTTTCTGGTTGTTACTACTTCTCGTCGACTAACTACGGTGGCATTTCTCCAACTCCAAGCAGGCGTCCTCCGCTGCACGTCATCGTAATACGAGTCCTTGGTCAGGGCTTGAGGATTGTTATAGATTTCCCTGTACTCTTTCAAGTTGTTGAGCGACACACAGAGCGACGAAAATTGGCCTGGTTTCTCCCTTTTGCATTCTTGGATTAGCGTTGAGATGGGATGCCAATTTTCATGCTTCAGACCCTTGTACAACTGGGATGTACAAGACAACCCCGTCGGCACTAATAACCCATTCGTAACGGCATGACGAGGCAGGGGATAACTCTGCAATATCAATATTTACCAGAAATTCCAGCGCAGCAGTTCTACTTAGCAATTACGGAACGTTACTAAAATTTCAACGTCTTAAAAGTAGTTTGCAAACATACATTTTTAACTGTGTTTCATCTTTTCATTCATATATCATGTGGGAATACGAAGTTTTACCTCCAGTCCACGCTTCTAGCTAAATACATAATAATATGCGTTTTAATACGCTTCGCACAGTTTTGAATGCTACAAAATGAATTATTTTTGGTCAAATTGTAAATCCGGAAACTCGTGTAAATCTGCATGACGAGCATAACTTGCAACGTGGAAAGTGTACAAAAATACATTTTTAGACTGAGACAAACAATGAAAACGAGAAAGAGGGAACTGAATAATGAATAACGGTTAAAAAAACAATAATAATGAAAGCCAGTGTTTCGTAATGAACCATTTAAATTGATTGTTCTTATTCAAAACCTAAGTCCTAACTTGACTCAAATAACCCTTGGTTCTTCCTCCGCGATTGTTTTAGCAGAAAACTATATATATATGCAAATGAATAATATATATACTTAATATTGAATTCGACAAGGAATAATATTAGCTTTGGCTTACCAAAGTACAGTAACAGTAGTCAGTTTTTGCAGAGTTGGTCGAATAGGGTGGTAGTGTCAGAGGACACTCGCCGCCCTCCAAAGCATGTTGGATTATTGACTGCTCACTCTCTGCGTTGTTTGCCTCCTCCTCGATCTTAGTTGAATTTTTTAGTGCATAATAAAATCCCGTTTTGTCAATGCAAATCATGGTGGACACATTGCAACACCCTTGTTCCACCTCTTGTATATCATGTAAGCAAACTGAGTAATGTATAACCAGTGTAATAATAATGAAAATCTGGTGATAATATTCCATTACTCTATTATTTTCTCTCTCTATTATGTCTCTTCAGCTAGTTTTCAAGTCAAATTGACTTACAACAACACGAGTTGTACACTTACTGTCAACCCAAAAACCCACAGAACATCCAGTTTTGATGAGCTATTATCTTTATAACTCTTAGCGAATGTTAACAGAACCTTTTGTTAGCGGAAGATGTCAAAAAAATAGAATTTTACAACTTTTGCCACATATGGTTCAAGTGTAATCATCTATCAATGCAAACTCGGCATCTATAGTTGCATTGTTTGTTATGCGCACGTTGCCATGAGACTTTGTTTTCGTTGGATTTGGATATATAATGTTTTAGGTGGGGATTTGGGATACGCCGCATTATATGAAAGCCTTTTATAGTTTACAATTTATATGACAGAATGAAAGAAGTGTGCACATGTATTCCATGGTATGTGTTCATCAGTAATACTCAGCATGTATTAAATCAAGCCGTTTTGATTTTTAAGCAAAAAGATGATAATATGAGATCACACTACTAATGCGCTACATAATACACATGATTAACACTTTAATAAAGTCTAGTCTAGCCTAACCTAATCAGTAATGAGCGTCGTCGCAGCGTTTACGGTTCATACAAACGTGACAGTGGTTACTGGCTTTTAAGATTTTTATTTACACACGCATTTTGTTAATAACAATAACATATCGAATACGTTTGTTTATTCCTTTTAAATACGATATTTAAATATTTGCAGAACTCGCAATGCAACAACAATCAATTCAATCAATTCATTTTACGGTGAGATTGTATGTAGTTAATCAAAAAATAGTATATTTTCGCCCAACGCCCAACAACATCTCCAACGACTCCACCCAAACTAGACGACGGTGAGTTGACAAGTTGCATGCATGCACGCACGCACGGTACGGTACGTACATTTTTAAGAAAATAAAAGTTGGTACTGGATGAAACATAGGTATTATTAAAGAACTTTTTATCAATCTACATGTCAATGTGTGATGAACTCGATGGATGTTCCGGACTGTGCTTTTGCTTCTTCTTCTTCTTCTCCTTCTTCCGCTTCTTCCTCTCTTTGTCGTCATCATGGCGTTTTTGTTTCTTATGCTTTTTCTCGGCGGAGGAAGCAACGTCGGAGGTTACGGCGGACTCTTGGTGGCTTGGCGTGTCCCCCGGCTTATGCTTATGCTTCTTGTGTTTGTGCTTTTTCTTTTGTGGTACTTGGTTCATTAGTCGATACTGTTCGGGCAACTAAAATAATTTTAAAAAACATACATGAATTAGCATTTTACAAGTACTATAAGGAGATCACTGAGGATTGTTAGAATGTGGCGGCGTACTGGTCCAGGATGTAGCCGGAATCCGGATAGCTGCATTGAAGATAATGGTAGAAGCTCTTTTCCTCCTATAGGTGGCTTATCAATCACTGACCGCAATGAACTATTGGGGGAAAAAAATCACATAATTTTGTTGGATTTTATTTAGATGGGCAGGCAGATTGTCTACCACAATAATGCATTTAATTAAATATTGTTGTCGAAAAGTTGATTGTACCTGTTATCCAGATGCCCGGGGCTATCAATTTGACCAGGAAGATTTGGTAGAAATGATGACAAGGTATCTCTTACTTTCCTCCCACTTGATTTATTGTACGAGTGCTCCAGTCCATAATGAGCCATTAAATTAGTTGCACCCGTCAGCTCACTCTCGGCTGAAAATGATGTAAAAATAAATTCAAAATTAGTATTAGTATTAGTAAACGTAGCAGCAGTTAAATTTAGCAGTTAATGGGAATTACTGTGCCAACTATGTTTACAGCTTACGATTATAGTGGCATTAGTACTAACTAGCATCTAGGATGACAATAGGAAAGAGATCGATAGCCCATTCCCAATCAAATTGATGATATATAGTCAATATTATATTGGGAACTCACTCGGTGGCTCCTTGATGAGATAAAAGGGGCCAGTATGAACAATTGATGGATTTTTCCCTAATGAGATTGTGGCTTTCAAGGTTCCCGTAGAGTCCTGACGTGGAACCACTGGAGAACGAGATCCTCGGGGAGATGATTTCGGTGAGTACTGCTCAACTTTTCGGAACTGGTCACTCATGGTTGGTGTTGGTATTGGTGTTGGTTGGTTGGTCGAGTTTCCAAGCTACACACCCACAACTAATAAATAATTCAATAAAAGTATTACATTTAACACTAAACTGTAATAACTACTAAAAAAATGACATAAAATCAACTTATTGCAAGTTTCTCACTGCTACAAAAATTGTATATACACTACCTGTTATGTCTGAAGGGTGGTGAAAACGTAACCGATTAAAAAAGAATCACGACATCCGTCAATCCGTCTCCGCTTTTGCTTGCGTAGCAAAGGTATATGATTACATATGCACTGTACAACGCACTAAATCTATACACTATATTATTAATTCATAAAAATCTGCTTTTTACATAACCCCAAATAAAAAATATAAATTTACAGCAACTAAGTCAATATCCACGGTCCACTGGTGTTTTTAAAAAAAACTTCAAGCTAAGTAGTTTATTTACTTATTTAAGCATCTTGTGCTGTGATATTCTAAATTTCAAAAGACAAGATAATTTTATATATTTATTTGGGAGTTATTTTGAGATTAGCTAGCGAAATAATATTTTTTTCCGTACGGAAGAATTGTGCTTCGCTGGTTGTGAGCAAGCAAGCAAGCAACTGATACCGTATTTTTAATGCATTTTTGACTGTGGCTCTCGGCTGTGAGCTGTGTGAGCTGAGTACTCTTGTGTTGTTGTACGTCCTACCTAGCTATCCTATGCTATTCCTCTGACTCCATCCGCATCCTCATCATCATCATCATCTTCCTCTCTAGTCTATTTTTTATATTATATCTCTTTCCTGGCAGTATTATATGGATAGCTAGACTTGCTAGACCACTCTGCACTACTGAAACACCACTCTTCTGCCTACTCTACACACTACAAATTGTGTATGTATGTACATGTACCTACATTTTTATACCTATAGCTATACTCTCACAATCATTCTTTAGCAGAGTGATAGAAAGAAGAGAGGTGCAAGAGGGGTTCAATCAGTACTTAAACTTACTTTGATATATGTATTATGTATCATCAAGTTTGTTACATTTTAGGCTGGAAGTAAGGAAGCTCCTCCTGAGTATTCGCTCCGTGTCAGAATTGAATGACTAGTGGTGGAGTAGGGGCTATGGGAACTGCTTCGTCTGGTGTCCGTGCGTTGCGTACTCTCGTAATCAATCATCATATTCATGCAAAAACCATCTCCATAATCTTCAACGTCTCTGTACCCTGAACCTAATTTATGATATGAATGATTTTTGCAACTTGAAAGATGAGAGATAATAGGTAGGGGCTTCCGGCATAGCATATTATTGAACATGAAACGAGATAACTGACAGAATCCTTTTAATATAACCTTGCGATAATATGGTGCACTTGGAAAGGGCGAAGAAATTTCACTTTTCTTAATCAGTTTGCAGTCTTTGAATTGAATTGAATGTCTTTATTATTTCAACAAACCACATTGAAAACAGTACATCGGTATGCATCATGGTGTTTTTCAATTTATTTAGCTAGCTCATTGACACAAACAACTGCACCCAGTCCGTTGAACTTCACAATTTGAAAAAATTAAAATGAGAATCTTGTGAAAATGTGAAAACTATGTTGGGTCAATTACTTAGTTGCTCGCATTCGATACATTCAATTTGGCATTATTGCCAAAATTTGTGTCATTCTGCGCGTTATTCTTAAATCACCTTGAACCTTATACCCATAATTTATGAATTGTACTTATGACTTGTGATTTTTCTTTGATTTCATATTAGCAACTAAGGAACCGCTAATGCAGTAGCTAATGTATAAGGTAATGCTCTGTCCATGAAATTGGGCCACACACGCATTTACCTATATACATACACATAGAAGGATTATTGGCAAGTATCAAAATATATGAATTGCTAGCCTGTTTTATATCAACTTGTTTAAAGTGCATACTAATAATATCAGGTAATTTATCGCGCGATTGGGAGGGATCGAGTCATATTAAACTAACAGTTGGGGATGTCGATTGCAATAATAACTTAATTAAATTATAACTTATTTAAATTGTAATTAATTTCTTCAAATATGAATCAAAATTTGATGGTCGACAATCGGGTTTGTATGGCCAATTTTGCATTTTTTTTATTATATATAATATTCTACAGCATTATGTATGTAATAAATATTAACCCAGTGTTGAAAATGTGAGAATCATCTCCAATACAAGTACAAAATACGGTAATAAATAAACCTTTCAAAGGTAGCAGTAAGGAGTGCGGGATTGTCCTTTATAAAGATTTCGAACTTTTTTATTGGTGAATATGTGTGACCACTGAAAAATCACTAA